>PQWD01002965.1:0-94464 GCA_019425675.1 Leucinodes orbonalis
TCAGCACGCTTTTAGACTTCGCACATGTATGAGTTATTTTATCATTGTATTAGCACATTGTATTAACTCTTACATTATTGTGTAGGTCAAAGCTGTGAATACAAAGGGCCAGAGTAACTATTCGAACGAAATCACGGTGACGACGAAGGTTGAGAAGATTCTGCCGCCGGAGCAAGTGACATACGACCCTAGTACGAAGACTATCGCGTTCAGTGTCAGTCCTACGTGCCTTGCCCTGATGGGTGTTGCTGAAGGTCTGGGCATGTCTGCGGGAAACAGCGGCTGGCAGGTGCGTTTATGAATATCCCAACCCAACACTTTCAGACATACATAACTTTATATTTTTCGGTGATGTGTCAAAAAATCTTTTAAGAGAAGTCTGTTTTATTATAGTAGGGAAATTAGTTGCCAGCTAAATAATACAATGAAATGAGTTCCAAAAATGATAGATCAAGATTTAGCCGTGTGGTAACGGCTAGGAATATAAATCTCAATTTGCCTTTTTTTACAACGGGTGTCGTAAAAGGTACAGTTGTCATGGATTGTTGTCGAATTTTTGACAACGAGACGTAATTGCTATTTTTCGGACGAAAAAAGTGCCTTCTAACAGTTCTCGTTTACAACTTAGCACGACAGCATTACCATACTCATACATTACATTGTACCGAAGGGGAGACAGGCAGACGTTTTCCCTCTCTATTGTTTTTTTTACTCATATTTTTTACTTACTTTCTTCAGAAGAATTCATTTTGAGCTGTAATGATGACCCAATCAATTTCTTAATGTAGATAAACTTAAAGCTAGTTTTTTTTAACGTACTTTATTATATATGAAATCAATTGTGTCTATTAGATATATCCGACTGCTGCGATTAAAGGATTAATTGTTACGCTGTGCCGTTATGCCTTGTCTGATACTGTTGCATTATTAACAATTTAATACTGCTAATATAGGACAGAGCTCTACATTTCACGATGAATTACACGTTATTCTAAACCTAACAATGGGTCTGCAGTTAGCTTAATGAGCATTAAGGCTTCTATGCGTTTATTACACACTTCTTATAAGGTATATCTGATTATATTGTATAACCGTTATTGTATTATGCAGTCATTTAATATCGTAATTCGACACTTTTCATTTCAATAAATATTTAAAAACACATTTTTGATTGTTCAATGACAGTTAACATTCTTATTGAAATTGATCAAATCAATACAAAAAATATGTTCGATTTTTAACCTTTCCCAGACTTTCAAAATACCATTTTTGTATAAATGGGGATAGGGCAAACTTTAATGTTAACCCCTTTAATTAAATTTAGAGTTCTTTGCAGTAAAGCTTTAAAACATTTTCGATCGTTATGTTCAAGTTACATTACTTAATTGTTTTAACTCGTGCCACAAACAATTATTTACCCCATACATATTTAACAGTTGGTTTTTCCTAGAAACTTCCCTCTTTGTGGTCGTTAATAAATATCAATTGACCTAATAAAAACGTTAACCTGTTATGCAAGAGTTTACTACAGTCATGGTGGCTAAAGTCCTAAATTCCTAATGGATCCTCATTTATATTTTTCTAAATGATGATCATATTATAAATTCATTCATTAGCTAGTAAGCTCGATATGGAAATATCCACTTACCTATACATCACATGTATATACCTATGGAAATAGGAGTGTTTATTTTTATTATGCCATTCTGTGATTCGGGAAGCGGGCTTGTTTTACGCATCTGTCGTCTTGGTGTCGGTATCTAATTACAGATGATGGTTTGCTTCAATACTACATCTATTATAACCAGGCGTATCATTTACATCAAGTAAATGAACCCGTACAGTAGATTTTCCGCATAATACTATATTTGTTTGAAGAATTCCTCAGTTGCCACGTGAAGGATTAGCATATCCATCTCTACAAAGCGGTGCGTGACTATACTTAAAGCTGAAGTCTCATGGCAAGCAACCACGTCTCGAATCCATTACTTATCGCTTGTACAACTGGTCAAAGATTCATCCTTCATATACACAACTTACTTTATGTTCGAATAATATTTCCAGTGTAACTTGAACTCGCGTCAAACAACAATGGAATAAATATTTTCACCACCAATTTATTGTAACCGCTCGGTAAATTATTAGCAGAAAAAGAAATCATAACGTTGTATTGATCAATCTAGAAAAGATTTCAACTACCAGAAAACCTGGACCAGAAACTGAAAGACTGTCTGTACACGTTAAAACAATGAAACATCTGTCGTGTCTCGTATACTGTCCGTCAATGTCATAATTATTATCAATGTGTATCTCTTAACTAAAGTAACGAGTATTACCTACATAGAAAAGTTCTCGAATATAGGAGCTGAAATATGTACGGGCATGTTATATTACCAACTCGTACTGGAATCTCCGAATAAGTTTTTTTCCGAAGTAAACCTATCAAAGTCGACAGTTCCTCTGTCAGACATATTCACCGTCTACTTCACAACTAGTGATTTCAAAACTTGGGCGGAAAGTCAGACTTTTGAAATGATCTATTCTATTTGGATGTCTTTTACCTAATTTGTTTGTTATTTTATCTACGTTGTTTATTTTGGGAGCAAACTACTGCTTTAACCCTTGTGTTTTACAGAGTTGTGAAAACGGGTCTACAAACACACACATTGATAGACAGAAAGAAGTACATAATAGTTATTTATTGAAACATATTTTTCATTAAAATTAGTATTCAACAATTTGTTAATTAGAGTTAACAAGTTATCTAAGTTAGGATCCCATCCTACATCTGATGAACACTTAAGTTTTTACAAATATTGGGTCTGAAAGAAAAAGGCCACCAAAGATTTACTTTATAACTATTTATCAAGCGTGTAATACATTTTTGATATAAACGTTTTACGCGGGCCTTCTGCTTCGTTTACCAATACCATGACGCTGTCTACGTCACGATGTTGACTGAAAATAATTACCAACAGCATTTAGACCCACTTTTTGCGAGAGTGATGACTAGAACATCTGATATACAATTAATGTAGACATGCTATCGGTGTGCCATGACGTACTACATTTTATCGCGAACCCCAACAATGAATTTGCAACCCACAAGGGTTAGGGCTCCCCACTTTGAGTAACCCTACCCTACGATCTAAAACAAGCTTATTCAGGCGTCAAACATCAATCATTGTATCGAGATTTGAAAAGGAGTCTATACTTTTTGTACTTATACATTTGCTTATCATAACGCACAACCCTTTTCTGTAGCCCTAGCATGGATGCCATTGTTTAGAAAACATAATTTAAAGCGATAACACCTCAAACATTGTTTCTGCAAACTGTATTGCTATATTTTGTTTTGCCTCATTGCATAGTCATTACTATGCGATGAGACAATATTTTTTCACTTTAAGTTCTTGGTGTACCAACAAGTTAATAAACCCTATGAAATATTTATAAAATTGGCCAGCGCGAGTCAGTCTCGCCCGTGAAGGGTTCTGCAGCATCAAGTTATATAAAATAAATTTTTTTTATTTACTTAGGCACCTACTAAAGCTTATTATGAATAATTGTGGTTCTCCGTTTATGTTGTTGACCTTTTGGCGTCATTAAAAAGGGTACCAAATCAAAAATACGAGCATACTACAATATTCCTATGACATGTAGCGAGCGACATGATTATGAATGAAAATTTTGCTCAACTGGCGCATGGGCATAATTTTGGCGCGGACACTTTGAGTTAGATTGTGCATCTTGCTTGTTTTTTGTTTATCTAAGTGAACATCATTAATTTTTATTTTCCAATCCCATATTTTAGAAGTTAGAGCACACTTTTTCCCACTTTGGTAGTGTCTCTCTCGCAAGCTATATAATTTATTTATAAAATTAGAAACATCAATATCCCAACACGTGTGAGTTCAATGAAAAAAAAGGTATGGGAAACCCCAAAATATATTTACTTTATTCTAGTTTCTTATCAAGACCTTATTGACAGAATATACCTATATACTTATAGAGTTTGGACAATGTAGTGCTACTTAATAGTTTCATTTAGTTTATAAAAAGGAGTGAGATACGGACGGACGGACATGACCGTTCGGTTTTTTGCCATTTTGCTACGGAACTCCAAAAAATCCTGATTGCACGATATTTTTATCATTAAAGTGGAAGTTTATAGTCTAATGATGATAATATTATTTTATAGTATGATGCCTTGGATTTATCAAATCACGTAAAAACCTTGTATTTCAACAAGCAACACAAACACAAAGCACGTTCTATAATACGCAAACAATTTTAAAAAATAATGTGGTAGACCGCTTTTTTGGCCAACCGTACCTACTATTTGTAATACGGTGTCTAATTATTTTGCAGATGTGTATTTAGAGGTTACAATGGCCGAATATTAACAATGATCAAACCAACTATCGGCTTAAACCTACATTAGGGATACGGAAAATGGGATCACATTATAGTTTATTTGATGTTGATTTACAGTGTCCATTAATTTCACACCCTAAACTTAAAACACAGCAGTACTAAAAAATCCTATTAAAGCGGAAAACATATAAGAACAATTGATAAATTTGAGGTTCTTATCAAAAAAAATAACTTGACGTCGACGAATCTACTTGGAGGTTCTTTTGAATATATTATGATTAACTTAGTATTTATACTTAGGACCTATAAAGAGTCAGACGATTTTGCTCGCTTTTGTCTAGGCTAGCGACAGTAGCATTTTTAGACGTGATATCGCTATAACTATTTGAAGGCCAGACTTAACTGCCATTAATTTTATATAGTCTGTATTTACCATTCTTATAAGAAGGTCAATATGAAAGGTAAAAACGAGGGTACTTGGTGCTTACGGCAATCTTTTAGAATAGTATCACAATAAGTTTTACAATTACAAGTAAATTAATAGTACAAACCACAAGAGCTTACTCATCATCAGCTAATTTAATGTCCCTACCGAACGGTACGAGCCTACCCGTAAAGGGTGTTTAGACCATAGTCGACCACGCCGACCTAATCCGGGTTGGCTGACTTCACACACAACCTTTAAATCTCTTCGCAGACGTACGCATATTTCCTCGCGATGTTTTCCTTTACTTCACCGTAAGAGCGTCGGATAACGTACCTAAAATTTCGAAAATTCGTAAACAGATTGGTACGTGGCGGGATTTGAACCTCCGCCATCCTGAAATGATTTCTCATTCTTCCTGAATTATTACTATTTATTTATTACCACACGAGTATACATAGCAGGAAGAGATAAAAGAAACATTACAAAAAATTAAAATCCAACATACATGAATATTATAAATATATATTATTAAACAAGTATGTACTATGTTGGCAGTTGGTTCAAGCAAACACGGCGCCTCGGACGTGTTGTAATCACGATGAAACCTGTGCCAAACTAATATTTCATAGCAGATACATACACGTATGCAGGCTTTGCTGTATCAATGCTGCATATATGCCTTGAATTTTCAAAAATAAGATTTTCATTGAGCATTACATTCAAAGCTATAAACATGTTTAAAGTCATAAATAAACTTTCAAAAGATACAAAAATATCACTTGCTAAAGCTTCCTTTAACCATTTACTCAGTAGTTAAAGGAAACCTTTTAAGCTACTAATTATTCTATTATAGTATTTTAAAAAGTAAAGTTTTAGGACGTCAATTAAGCTATTACAGAATTCTTAAATTAAAGTTAAATAACAAACTTGATAAGTCGCGACAGAGGGGCGGCGTGAAATACTGAATGAGTAGGAATTAGTTGGGGAATAAAAATTTTTATAGGTGTAGTAGATTTTGTGGGCCGTACTGTAGGACAAATCTATTATAATAAAGTCGCTATTTCATAATAAAGCCGTGAATTAATTTGATTCCTTTTCATCCTACTCTAACAACCCGTGACGGCCTACTATGGAACCTATGGTCTCCTACAAAATCATGAATAAAATATCCAAAATCTGCACACTTAGAGATCGACGGTTATCCCTATAAAAGGTCAATGAGAGAACGCCACTACCCATTCTCTGTTCATTATTTGGAAGGGAAAAAGAACTTACCCAAGGGAAGAGTAAGGACTTGTTGTCTTATCTGCCGTTACCACACAGCATTGTTTTACAATGAAATAATATTAATAATAAATACAATATGAGTATCATATTCGCTCGAGGACCTAACGCGGAAAGACAAAAGAACAACTATTGTTTGCGGGGACATTATCCCTGCGAGTCATTAACCATCTACAGAATACCTAGTGTGAAATGGTTTTCGATCTTAAGACACCGGAGTCAATAAGGTGACTGCATTCAATGTGGTGATTCTATGTCCTTTATGTTAACAAAACTATCTGTCAATCAACACACTATAAAAGTTAGTATGTAGTGGAAACTCAGAATTTTCATTTCTTCATACATAAATAGTCTTTTTCAACAATCAGAACTGCCTTTAAAAGGTTTTTTTGAGATGAACAATAGGAAAAGCCCTTGCGATTGGAGCAGTAAACTCAACTGTGCCAAAACATTATATGATATAAACCTGGGAAAAATATATTTAAAACAAGTATTTTTGTTAAAACTATCGCTGATTTATCACTATACATATATACATTCCTTTCACAGGTGGTAGACACAATGTCCCTCCGACTGTCCGGCTCATCGCCTATGTTACAAGAATCAGTCCTGGAGATCCCTAGCAAGCCCACCCGCAAGAACGGAAGACAAGTCCCCGACCAGGCCTTGGACGACCTCAACCCCAGGATACGCGTTAAACTGTGCCTCCACGTCAACCAGGAGATCTGCAGTGAATACACTGAAGCTGAGAGTAAGTTCAGAAATACCACTACAGCTAGGGCGCCAAGAGGCCGGATAAAGCGGAGGCTTGCAGAATTCTCCGGCCAAAATTTTCAGTGCCCGGCGTCCTGTCAGGCTTTTGAAACATCACTTTTTCCTTTATTGCAAACAATGTAGGGTGTCCGACCTTTAACCAATAATATGTTAAGCCAAAGTCGCAGGTCGGCCATAACGTACTGCCAAGTGGTAACCCTGACTACAGCCATAGCATCCACTGCTTGGTTTAAAAAGACGCGCTTAAGGACTTTATCATCAAAGGTGATTAGACAATATTATATTGAGCAAGTCTAATTCTGGTCACCAGAGATTATTTCACTATTCGACAAGCTATATATAGTATATTGTAAAAAAATAGAGAGTCTAAAATATAAATTTAAATAATATTTCAAATCGGAACATATTTTTTGCTAAGGGCACATATATCTGCAGAACTATGTTCCAATAGTACGACGGAGTATCCATGATATAATCATACCATTGGGTTAACGCTGGTTAAGTTATAATTACTTTGTAATTAATTTGTTTTCACTAATCTTGAAAGCTTGATTATATTTCCCCGCTCGGAACAACTGCCCATTGTGTAAAATGTACACTTATCAAATATTAATGAAATTATTTCACAAAGACTGTGTTTGAATAATATATAGCCAGATTGGGACCGGTTTTGGTTTCGTATAGCAACTGTGTTCGTTATCAGGGAAATTAACCTTTGTGACACTAGGAATAGACTTCAAAATAGCTAAGAACAACTCCTAGACAGAATAACGTCCCACTTAACCCTGAACTTTAGTAAAATCACTAGCATCTTGTAGTTTTAGTAAAACTACGCAGATAATTCGTTGTCTATTTTTTTGCTTGAAGAACTATGGGGTTTCTTTGTGTCTCGAATTTACTTCAATACATTTTTTGAATTTTATTATTTATTTATTATATTTCTATATATTAGTTTAATGATATATTTGTTCACAGTTGGTCCGGCGTACGTGAAAAAGGAACCCGATATGTTAGTAACCTCACTTACAACGATGATAGTGTTGTGGTTTTGGTGGTTGTCGTCTGGCTGCTATTCCTGTACTGCCGTTCCAAACGCAACGAGATGAAGAAAGTCCGGACCAAGGACCATGAATTAGACTCTATGAAATCGGCAATGGAGTCGATGAAGTCACAGAACCAGGGTCCTCCGCCGTATTCTTACCCGTGCGTGGGTATGGAGAACAAAGCGTTAGAGCATTCCATGGATTTGCCCTTGGATGACTCTAAAAATGCCGTATATTCCACGCAAGGGGGCTATGCCTACAGGCCATCGCATGCTCAGGTTCATCCTGGACAAAACATACCCACTTCTGATTGTAAGTTCACATACATTTGTTTTTAGAATTTAATGCATGGATTTGTGTTTCATGCGAATATTTTAATTATTAGTTTGGAAGTCAGCTATCACTATTTAAATGTAATTAGATCGCACCCGCTTCTAGCACATGTTAGAAATATTTTAATTTTATTTACGATTAATGTACGTATCAAGGTGTCGAATTTATTTATTTAATTATATTTTCTCTTTTGCAATCACCAAGGACTAACGACATCTTCATGTAGAAGGTAAATGTTACATGGTGTGTGCCACACATTCGACAAGACTGTGTTTTGGCTTTGAAAACCTTAAATCTCTAGAAATAAATAAGTTGTTAGACAATATTTATATATTTTCCCACAGGTGGCTTTTGCGTGAATAAAATATCAAAAGTAAATAAATAGCAGCCCTCTCTCAGCCTAATTTTAAATAGGGACCGCTATCTCCAATCCACCAGCTAATGTGGAGATTATGACTTAACACGATAGTGAAAACCGAACCTAAGTCAAGGATTTAACTACTGTAAGTCCTTATTTAAACAGCTCAAAAGTAGTCAAATTCTTCAAATGTCAATAGTAAATCAGGTTGGTATCCACTGTACAGTTGTCCTGTGAAATGTTTGTATTTCGTGAGAAAAGCACTGCAGATTATGAATTTAGAGCTAATGTTGCTTCGGGTCAGTGTTGACGGAAAATATTTTTACTTTCAGCAGTTGTTTCTTTTCTTCAAAACTGCATCCTTCAACCAAGCAAGTCGGTCCATTCACTTCATATATTACTTGTAAATGTGTTCGGTGTATGAGTTACCCTTGTGTATCATATCATTGGGTTTTAAGCTGGTTAATGTTATTAATAGAGGATTGATTAACAATTTATTTACAATGATCCTGTGTCTAAATGTTGTCGCTCCAAAATATTTTCTACAAATTACCCACAGTTTTTTATTCGATTGGTACCATTGTAAATATATTATTTAAAACATATGCTTTATAGAAAAACTATATTTATATAAAAATAGTATTTGCTATGAATTGAGCAGCAACTTTTCATATCGAGCCTGTCCATGTACAAAAAATATTGGCAAATAACCACGTGAAATCTCTCGCTCCAATCTGATATCATTACGTATCAAACGACGCCTATATTGTGTTTCTTTAATAATGGTGTCCAGAAATTCGAGGTCTATGTGTTAAGTGGTTACGGGTAGGTTTATGTATCTGAATTTTTACATAGATAGCCAGAATTTTCCTCTCATTTCCCAAGAAGGTGCCATAAGGTTTCATCTCATCAAATATCCATGTCACATAGTTACTTCCTGAATAAATGTTATAAATTACACGTGCCACTAAGTTAAATATTAAGCTACCGTAGTTTTCTATTTATAGTACGTTTTTTATTAACAAGTTCGGATACTGAATGTACGTACGCTTATATTTTATTCAAAGGTACTAAACATTCTTACAACAGCGATCTCATGAAAAATATTCAAAGATAGCAAATAGTTATTAAGCGTCATTATATCGTAAATTATTGTTAACTTAGTTTTTTAAAAGGAAAATGTAGTTGTTTACTCATAAATACAGAAGGAAAAAGACAATTTTGACAATGATGAATTGTTTAACCTATTACTTGTCTTGATTAGTACTAGATAAAATTTGGCAGATATAAAATATTTACCATCTTAAGAATATCATTAAAACAAAAATGTCACGATTCGATATTCGCTTTATGATATATTAGTTGCTTCAAGTTAAAATATTTTTATATTCCACTTATAATCAATTATCCAACTGTAGGTACAATAAAAGCACTATTGAAATATTTGCGAGTATGTGCATAGAAAAAAGAATAATCAGAGATTTTTTTACATTGCACCACTTCAGGTGTTACACAGAACTAAGATTTACATAATTTTAAACCAACCAAAGTTACCTAAGTCTAAGAGATATTTTTTTTTTAAAGTAATAAGATTCTAATCGAACAAACTTTTTATCAACGATGAATAAGAGTTTGTAATACATCAACAAAGCCGTGTAATGGCAAATCACAAAATTATTATTAAGACCGCCCCAACTCTTACCGCGGGTACCGAATCTCCAAACGCCTGCCAAGCGTGGCAATTATGGCAATACTTACACCTCACTATCCTTCATTAGACCCTGAGACCAGCCAAAGGGGACCGTGACGAGCTGTTTAAATAATTTATATTTTTTATTTATCACCATAACCATAAATTACTGGGTATAAGAGACTTAACATCTGTTGTCTCGGGTGTCGGGCGTAGTGCAGCATTGATGGAGAGTAATTACTGATTATCAGTTGTTGTTCTTTATCAAGGCCACCCTGTCATGATCTGGCGTATCACTTACCATCAAGTGAGCGTCCTGACCGTCCTGTATATTTTGGAAAATAAATAATAATCTTACATCTGACAGTATTAAGTAAAACAGAAACTAAGACATCGCTTTTCCCTACAGGGCCGTACATGGAGAACAGCTACACGAACAGCAACAACGGCGGCAGCGTCAACTCCCAAGACTCGATGTGGCAAATGAAAATGGCCGCCGCCAACGGGGCACCGCCCGCTGCCCCGCATCAGCTGCTAGAGCGCCAGAGCAACTACGAGTACGACCCGATGACTCACGGCGGGTACGGCACTGTGGACGACTACGCGCCGTACCAGCGACTTGCTCCCGCGGACTACATGCGCAGTCAGAACCCCTCCCGGCAGGACTACTGCTCGGACCCGTACGCGTCTGTGCACAAACCTAAGAAGCGTATGGACCAGCATATGGGTGAGTGATTCTATCACATTACGAGAGCTTTTCCTTACTTTATGAAGCTTTTGTCCATAATAATTCAAAGGCCATAATATTGTTAAGCTTTTACATAATATGAACTTAACTAACAAAACGATTTATCATCAATAATACTTACTCGTATAATTCAGGAATACTCTAAACTGAGACAAGATTTTTGATTGAAAAAAATTACTTAATAAATTATAAACAAAAATCAAAAATGGATAATCCTATATAATTTTCTTTTCTATTAAAGAACGTGTTCTTTTAATGCTTTCCTTTCTTTCAATCTAAAGGAAACGAAATTTAAGTTAATTTTGCTTGCCGTTAATAAATGTTAATTGAAACTAATACTTACAATAACTGATAAATATAGTACCACATTTTGCGCTACAAATTGTTTTCTCTTACAATACTATTGGAATCTAACAAATAAGCTTAGTAAATATCCAATTCATCAAAACTTGACTCAAAAACTATTATCAACCATGACAAAAATGAAGGTAAGCATACCTTACTTGTAAACTCCACTGCATTTCTTGGTATAACTTTAGATTCAAAGTTACAATGGGGGCCTCACATTGAATCACTGGCTGGTAGACTTAGCTCGGCAGCTTATGCTGTTAGAAAGATAAGGCTCTTGACAGATGTAGAAACAGCAAGATTGGTTTATTTTAGTTATTTTTATAGTGTCATGTCGTATGGTCTACTGTTGTGGGGCTCAGCTGCCGACATTAATATAATATTTGTACTACAAAAAAGAGCTATTCGTTTTATCTACAACCTTAGACCCGTGACTCTTAAGAAACTTTTTAAAGAAATAAATATAATGACTAGCATCACAATATATTTATGAAAATTTAATTTACGTCCGTAAATACTATCATACCTTTAAAAAAAATTGTGACTCACACAATTTTAATACTAGGAATAGAAACAAACTTGCTGTTCCAGACTTGAGACTACATAAAGTAGGTAATCTTTTATAGGAAGATGTATAAAGTTTTTCAATAAGGTACCGCAAAATATTGTCGAGTTACCTTTACACATGTTTACAGCCAGAGCGTCGGTGGCTCAGTGGTGTGGACTGTCGCCTTCCTACCGGGAGGGCTGAGGTTCAAATCCCGACACGTACCAATGTATTTTCGAAGTTTCGAAAAATATATGTACGTTATCCGATGCTCTTACGGTGAAGGAAAACACCGTGAGGAAACCTTCATGCACGCCTGCGAAGAGATTCGAAGGTTGTGTGTGAAGTCGTCCAATCCGCATTGGGCCCGCGTGGACGACTAAGGCCTAATCACCCTATACGGGTAGGCTCGTGCCCCTCGGTGGGGACGTTTAATGAGCTGATGATGATGATGTTTACAGCTAGACGAATACTACACTATTGACGAATATTTATGTGATAAAAATCCGTGGTTTAAACTGCTCAGCTATTTCAGTGTTTATGATATATTGTTACATTAAGGAAAATGAAAATGTTTTTAAAAAAGGCTACACTGTTGAGTTTTCTTGAGTGCTTCTTTCTCAACAGGCCAAACCACTGAAGCTTGATTGAAGCTTTTTTTTTCAAAGCATCTAAACTCATATTTTTAGTTTAGTATTTTAATCGTTTTTTATTATATTTTTTGTATATTTTTTGACTTTCATAAGTGCTTTTTGTAAGCCTAATTTGAAATAAATGTTTTAACTTTGACTTGACTTAAATGTTTGTTAAATCGATTTGCCGCCATTTTGATTTCTTTTTCATTTCCACACAGCAGAATCCCCATACCACGAGGTGAGTGGACTGCCAGAGGCGTACGAGGGCGGAGGCCCTGCTGACGCAGACGACAAGCCAGCCCACCTCTCCCTAAGCTACGACGAGTCGCTCGAATCCGGGTACTCAACGCCAAACACGCGCTCACGCCGTGTCATCAGGGAGATCATCGTTTGAACATACACATAAAATTACCAAAGTTAACCTACGAGGTAAATCCATAGAGGTATAAATATAAAAGTCGGCTGCAAGTTCGCGGAAAGCCCCGCTAGAAAGAGGAAGGCGGTCGCGGTATTCTGGTCTTTTTACACTAACGTTTAATTTGATTGGAAGAATTTGAATGTTACCTACATTTGCTCTTTATTTTCTCAAAGTCAAATACTAATAAACAAATTATAATTATTTGCTCCCATATTCCATATTATCCATCCCATAGCAATTTTCTTTCTCTCACTATCACTAAAAATAACATCTGAAGCTTAGCAATGAATACTTATCTATAATACCTCTATGGATAAATTCCAGGCATTGAATAGATGTTTTTAGTACTCGAACACGGCCTCATGTAATATTTTACAGCTTCGTTAATAAACGGTTTTAGAAAACATATAACATTACTGCGTTCTAGACTACTGCGAAAGAGAGTCTATGTTGATAATTTAGGCAATAGTTATCCTGTCTAAATTGTGTAGTTTTATTACGTACCTTACATCTGGAAGCATAGTCAAAAAATTAATTAAATTCAAATGGAGTATAGCAAAACATCGCTATAGGCGTAATTAAGAACGATTTCTTTAAATGTTGACAATAATCAAACAAAAGGTTGTTCAAAGGTTGTTTGCGAAAATAAAATCTCTTCAAAAGCTGCTTTTCAAATAAATGTCTCGGTTCGCTTATTCATTTCCATTTACTTTTTTCATGATATTTTGCTTATTTTTGCAATCACTAATTATTTGTGCAAAAGTTTTTCTGACAGCTAATACCGTGTTCAAGTAATAAAAAAAACATTCCAAAGCTCTGGTATACTGGCAATACAACAATTTATTCGCCAGTACTAACCCACCACTGTCCAAACGAGTAATAACATGCCCCATATATGTATTTCGAGTCGCAGTACAAATTGTGAATTAGTAATTATGAACTGTGTGAACTTGTTGTTGTAAAAATAGTAACTGACGACTATGAACGTTATTTTTAAAATTATCACAAACTTGGACTTTATTAATCAATAACTAGTCTTGGTTATTGTTAGATTATATTTTCCCATTTATAAATATTTAACTAGCATATTGAAAGCAATCGATCTCAAATAACAAATCAGTTTTTATCGACATTGCAGGAAACCATATTACATATAAACAGGGAGTTACTCATCAAAACACAAAATTTCCATTATAATATCCGAAGCCATGCCTTGTAATTTTTAAAATATCAATATATTAATTGACGTCAGACAAAAAAAGGAGTGTAAGCTTTTGTCTTTGAGAGCCTGTATTTTATGAAATTTGTAAACAAATCCCACCACCCTGAATAGAGCTCAGCTTACACAACTAGAATGTTACTCAAAGCCGGTATAAATGACTTTTTTCAAATCTTATTACGACATTGGATCGAGACAGGGTGAAAATAGTGGTTGTAGTTTTCTGGTAGTGTTGCGTAGGGCATAATTAATACAAAGTGGCACCGGAAACAATGAACTATTATATTCTGTACTTTCACAGTTATATTTTACACATATTTTTTCAAGGTAGATAATTAAATCTCTAGAATTTAGGTCAGGACATTTATTTGACAAAATACTCTTAGGTTTACTTTTCCTTTTGAAAATAGACGACTATAAATAGGCCCGGCGTTTCATGATGGAAAAGATTTCGTTTAGAAACTACGTATTCAAACACTTAATTAAATTGAGTTTGTTCACTGAATAGGTAAAAAAAATACGCGTTCATATTTTGAAAATATGAAGCTTGTCTCAAAACTACTGTTCCGAAGCGATAGAATATCAAAGCATTTAGGTAGTATAGACACCCACTAATCAGTCAACATTTTATTACACTGTGCTCATTCACAACGTCTTTCTGCTTTATATTTCTAATGAGCGTCCTAAATTACTGGCTTTTGATGATCTGGTAACAATTCTTAACTATTATTAATTATAATTGTTGGTGACCTTGCTTCGGGATATAATATTATTCTGCACTATCAACTCAGTACAAAACCAGTAAATAAATAATTGTATGAGTCGGATATAAGAACATAAATGATGCAAACAGAATGTAATTTCATTCATGTTTAATAAAATTAAAACTGTCCAGTTGTTTTACATCTTCACAAGCATCTCTGAAACTGAACTTGAACTTGAAACACGAAATCAATATTTCCTCAAATATAAAAGCCACTAGTTTATGACGCTCATGATTACCGAGATCCCTATATATTTCGTCACCGAATCATCATGAAATAAAATATATGGTGATATATATTTTGTATCATCTTAAATCAATTTTTTTATATTTTCCAACTATGAACGCCTTAATGGAGGCATGTTATTGATAATAATGCACTCCGCTCTAAGCGAATACTTTTTCATCGTTAGTTATATTGCATAAGAACTTTGAAACAGATTAATACAAATCTGAAATCGTTTTCTACGCAACATATTTATTCGAACTCAAAACTATCACGTATGGCATTTATTTCTAATCTGTCTTAGCCTACCATACCAACATCACTATAAAATCAAAATTCTAATAAATAATATTTGGTATTAACAAAATATAATTGGCACTTGTACACAAGTACCTAGACTACAAGGGCGAATTAGAATTAACAGCCAATGAGTATATAATACACGAATTTTTAAACAGCTTCCGTGTTTGAATATTACTTTATGTAAAATTTACTGAACATACCTATTTATAACGCTGATATTGGTATCAATATGAAAATGTGTTTTTCTGTAACTGTACAGAACTGGTGCCATTTGAATAATGTATTATGGATATTTTATTTGCCAGCGATTATAGCCGGCACAATGTAGCCTAATTACCTATATCTAGGTGTCAATATAGCAGACACGGAACAATGCAATCTCTGCCATTGTTTAATGGCTCGTATGTTCTGTGATCAATTTTGTTTATTGTCCAAATAAAGTTGACAACGTCCCGGAAATTGTATATCTCGTTTTAATTGTCAATGAAATTATTTCACAAATTGTATAAATGATTTTTACCAACGAGTAAATTTATAAAATAACACTTTAGTGTTAGAGCTATTCAACGGCATTTACATGCTAATGTTTAATAATAAGATATTTTAATGTTTAATGCTAACTTATAGTTAGCAACTTGTAAATATTTGTTATTAAGGCAATGTTTTAAATAGTTTTGGGTACTACCTTTTTTTTCGCAAAATGATTAGGGAACAGTTGAATTCTGGCTTAGCTGTTACAAAAAATATCCTTGCCTCTTTTGATTTATATAAACACTACATTTTGAAAATAATAATTATTAAAGGACAATGGTTGTAAGTATAGAAATAATTTCGGATATATTCACCTTCCGAACTTGTCCATAAATAGAAATATAGATATATAGATATGTAACGCCATTTTTCTGGCCTCATTTGACTGATCTGATATACTTAGTTAATTTAACCCGTATTTTTTAATCTTGATAGATCTTTGTACTTAATAGCTAATTTAGTTTTTTTATAGCAAAGAACCTGCTGCCTGCAGCAATGATTTTACTCATAAATATTTGCACAATAAGGAAGACTGTTGAGGGGATATTATTAAAAGTCTACTTAAATATTTAAATTGCTTGTCAGGAATTCAAAGTTTTAAACGGCAATTACCAGTGGACTACTGAAAATCCTAATTACATCCACAGATATTTCAAAACCATTTAAGACACCCTTTGATTAAAACCTTAAGTACTGTTATACCCTACATTTGATCATGTATGTAACTAAGAATCTCATTACATGTTCTATTTTAAGAATTTATTAAATAACTCCAAAGTAACAACAATTTCATTACGACGTGATGTAAAACATCAAGTTGAATTTTGATTAATGCACATAAGTGTATGTATGCATGAATTGTAGGTACACCACACGAACAATAATAAACCTATTGGTTCGTTCGAAAATGTGAATGAAGCGTCAAGCGACTGTGGAATGTTTTAGATTAAACATAAAGATGTTGTGTCAATTGTCCGTAAATTATGTTTGCATTGATAATAATGCTTAATTAAGTAGGTGTACATTACTGTATTGTTACTCAGGCTATATCGAGATAGGCGACGTATGCATGGGTTGTTTGATCGAGACGTATGAAATACTTATATGCTATTGACATGATCAATTATTTACTTTTATCTCATTGACTATATCTGGACCATGTTCAGAATAAACGTAAGGTTTTCTTTTCGTATTTTTAAGATTTTGAATTTAATTAAAAGGAACTTCTCAAAAAGCAACACTGCCGTTCATTATTTGTACATGATAGATTTTAAATTGTAAGATGTATCAAAACAATATTTTATATACATCTAGTACAGGACCTTTTTTTATGTTAGGCCTGGGTTGTAGGCCTAAATTGTAAAAGCATTTATTATAATTTTTTAGTTAAGATATTTTTAAATGTATATTTACTTCCATTTTCGAAATAGCGTTTCTATTACAACGATGTCATGAAATTTAATTATTTTATACTTGTTTTGCATAAACATTTGATCAATTTGTTGTTAAATTTTTACAATTATGTATTAAGCTTTATATAAAGTTAAGCTATTCAAAATCTCTCCATTGCCATATTATAAATTATAGCATACATTAATTCATAACGATTTCAGATAAATATCCTATACCTAAATTTGTTACACTTGCTAACTAATTGAGGTATGTGACTTTATCATACTATAAAATTGTAAATAAATATTGTAAGTACTTTACGAAATAAATTTTTTAAATATATTTTTCAATTATTTCAACAAACAACAAAGGTATACATTTATATTTTGAAACCTTGGCCACCCCCTGACTTGAAGAATTATGCTAAAGAACGAACGAAGCTCTAGCAATCATAGAAATAAAGGCAGCCTATTAAAAACTAACATAACGCCCATATCTCTGCCCACGTATAGCGGTTTTTTTAGTCAACAGAAACTACAAATAAGAAAAAATAAAGAACAAATGATATTCTATATATTCTCGTGCCATAAAAAGCAATAAATATATAATTATTTTAACATAGGTATAAATTTGTACGCCTACTAATGGCAAGACATAGTGATACATTTTAAATCTACTATGACCAAACATCTGTTTATTTTTTTACCACATATCTCCGATACGAATTGACCAAGTTAACAATGACAGTGGATGAAATTTTGGAAGTATAAGTGTTTCAGATATTATTGAAAAGTTGTGTGTATAGATGTAACTGACAAGAATTTGCTCAGACATTATTGAAGCGATTGTCGTTTAGATGTTAATGGTAACTTTTACTGCATAGAACTTATTGATATTTTGAACTCTTCAGATGTATTTGGTCACCTTGTCTGCTTATATACCTATATATCTGATGGCGACTGTACCTAAAGCTCTCGATTTGTAAATACGTTAATTTCTCATAGTCTATTTAAGTAATTCAATTTTGCAATCGGCCCATCCTTCCTTGAGATCTCAACAATATGATTAACTAACAGGTCTGATGACAGAAACCCTAATGCAGCATGTCAACAACACTAATTGTTTACAAACGGCTAATTGTTTTCGGTTCTGTCGTAGTTTGCTCATTGATTCACAAAGTCGGTACTAAGGAATTAACGCGTCTTCCAGAACACTAGACTTGTTATTTGAGGTAGTGGTAGTAGTAGGTTGAGGTAGCCTGCAATACGTTAAAAAAAAAGAAATAACTTAGTGCAATAAGTGACCCCAACTTATGTTGTTGTGGGGTCAGGTAAAGTCAGTTTTCACAACCTTAAGGTGATACAATTTAACTAGACAATTCATGTGGTGTATAATTGAGACGTCGGCTACTACACAAGGTTTCCGGGTTCGATCCCTGGCATTACAAAGACTGGTGTGCATGAACATGTTTGTTTATACGTCTGGCTATTATAAAGTATATAAGGCGTTTAAATATATATATATATATATGTTTATTCCTTATTTAGTACCTACCCATATTTTAGGCCAAATGCTTACCTTGGGGCTAGATGGCACTGAGTAAATATTGATAGATATTATTTATTATTATTTATCGGACTCAATGCTCAAATACTTGTCCACATGACCACAGAGGCAGTAATCTCTAATCTATGGTAACTGCATCGTACCAAACTAGATGTTAGTCTTTTAATATTGGAATCTGGAACACGCTAACACGCCCTTTCATACTAGAGGAGGGTCAAAGTTCAAGCAGTTTCATTTAAATCAAAAGAAGTTTTGATGCAAAACTCGTTTATCATAAAAATACACAACTACATATATAACAGTAGCACCTTCTTTCTGTAGTGTAAAATAAAATAAAATAGCAACGGAACAGTCGTAGCCCTAACTGAGACCTGGTAATATGTGGTGGTACAGAATAAAGAGCATAGTGCAATATTGATATTAATAAAATATCCAGTAATTGAAATGCGTTTCAACCCTTCAGCCTGGAACATATTCATACCTACTTAAGAAACATTACTGTCATGCCGGACAAAATAGAGAAGCAAATTAATTACACTTAAGTAACTTAAGATGGGCCAATTTCCAAAAACCTATAAATAGATTGTTTTAGCCTAAGGCTCTGGTAATCTTTAGGAAGAAAAATAGCTTTTGCTTTAAGACTTATAAATATATTTAATGAGGAGACGCTGCCAGTTTATGGAAGCTTTTGCAAATTGGCGTTGGCATAAATTACTGAGTAAAGCGCCTTTTTAATTATGACGAAATTATATAATGGCCGAATATATCTAGTAATCTACGTACGCTTTCAGTCTGGGGGATAAGGATTCGAATGCAACATGAAATATTATCGATGTAGTTGCACCATGACTGAAAATTGAATACGATTTCTTTCTTAAAGCTTACTAACAGCTAATATGCCTTAATCGCGGATGCCATCCAGAGATCCATGACAAAGTCCCAGAGCCAAAAAGATAATACTACATTTCCAAGAATAGGTAGTTCAATGTATAATGTGTAGTGTACAGAGTAGGTAATGTGTGTAATATGGTAGGTATTAAGATAAATAAATAAATATTTACAGACATCTAGCCCCAAGCTATGGGTACGAAACAACGGATAAACATACTTGTTTTTTTTAAATACATATTATGCATAGAAAACACGCAGATCAATACAAACAGACATTCATGCATACAAATGTTAGTACTGGCCGGAGATCGAACCCGGAAACCTTGATGAAGTAGCAGACGTCTCAACCATTACACAAAATGGGATAGGGTACTAATTTTATTCATTTTGCTTTAACATACACGTCTTTATATCATTTAGCAACTAAATTCCTGTACACCCCAACAAAGCATCCTGGGTAAAATGAGTACTAAAGAATGGATATCATCATCATTACAAGCTAAAACATTTACTGTTGAACGAAGGCTTCCCCTACCGATTTCCACGCAGACCGATCCCTAGAGCAGTTTCCGTTACGCAGACGCCACTTGAGAACCATTCCGCCCCATCGGTCATCGGTTGTATGCACTGTGTGCCCTGCCCACTGACACTTCAACTTGCTTATCCTGTCGGCTATGTCGGTAACCTTAGTTCTCCTACGGATATCCTCATTCTGGCTATGTCCAACATGGAGCGTAAACAGCAAATACGGATAAACATACTTTTATTGTATTATACATAGAAATACCCGTACCAATACAAACTGAACTTTGGACATACTTCACGATACTGTAGCATTTGGTCATCAGTTACGTTTGGTGGGCGGGCTAGAGGTAACAGTACAGAAAGGTATATTTACAGACGTGTTTGCCGTTTTCTGCTGAAAGTTTTTATCATTCACGGGAAGAATAGAGACACATATCTTCTAATCTACGTTCCACAAGGCTCTGATTACTACTACTTTAGCTTTAGTTATTTTTTTCGTTAAAGCCCAAAAGTATGCGAATAGTTTTTGTGTGTCTGTGTATTATTATTACTTATCAGTCTCAGATATACACAGGGTATTATTTGTGACAAAATTAGTAAGCTGACTTGTTAGACTTTAGAACTGGAATATGAAAGAAAAGTAAGGAATGAAGTTACAATTTATCTGCTCATGCAATGCGATTACTTATTTTTCATATTTTTATGTAAATCTTTTATGATAAATCTATATGATATTAGTTTCCATAAAATATTCCATAATATGAGTACATCAAAGGTCAAATGCCAGTGAATCAAAATTCACCCTGTATATTGTTAATAGTGTCGTCCAAGCCGCACTGCGCCCGTGTGGATGACTAGGATCTATACACCCTTTACGGGTAGGTTCATGCCCCTTGGTGGGGACATATAATGAGCTGATGATGATTGTAAATACTGTATTATTTGCCATTTTATAAGAAAGGTATGTTCAGGAAAAGAAATGCAAATAAGTTTAACTACCCATTCGAGCTTAAGGCAAGTTATTCACATGGTAATTTATTACAGTCGTTCACCACGCGGGCAGAGCGCGCGGACCTTTTAACCTATCTCCTATTTCCAACGTTAATTAAACAGGTAAGTATTTCAATTGAAGGTGATTTTGCGCGAACTATTTTTTAATTCACCTAACGGGCACTTCGCTTTGCTGTTAACTTTTAATGCTGCCTTTTCGTATGTTTGCTGCTTTTAATCTCCTTTAAACCTAAACCGTACACCGAGCTTACACTACTTTTGTGTTTAATTACTAATTCAATACATTTAAAAGTAATTAATTGATCATCACTTTCTAATTAATATTTATTTCTAAGAAACAAGATCTTTTTAAGCAGAAACTATTTTAACGGTGCAGCTTACCACAATCTATCAAACTTTGTAGCAATACCATTGACTAATAGCGCCTGTAAGATTTTTCCCAGGGTATTTACGAACCGTCTCTTAAAGAATTAAAGTGTATTCATGTCTATCATGTCAAGTAATTCATAACAAGCTCATTAAACACCCCCACCAAGGAACCCGAGCCTTCCCATAGGCGGGTTTAAAGGTTTTAGTCGTCACATAATGTTTCCAGTAATTTCACTATCTGTCTGACCCTTATACACAGCTGTAACAAAAATACAGAAGATCTAGCGGGACTCACGACATCATGGGCACTCTTCCTAAGCAAACAATATTGTTTTTATTGATCATAATAACCAAGGGCTACCTAATGTACCGTAAAATGGTCCTACTTTGCTCCAATATTTGCTCCAAAAAGAGGAATTATGATATATTTACACTATTAAATATGAAATATACTGAGATGTATTAATATAAAGAATAATACGCTATCTAATATTTTTAAAGTTAAATCATCTTAATGAAGTATTTAATAATATATATAAAACTATGATAAGGAGCAAAGTTACCCATGGTACTGGGTAACTTTGCTCCTGGTATATTTACAAAAATCTACATTGTAGAAGCTTTTTCAGCGAAGTTATACTGTCCTTATTCAAACTATGCTCCAGTGATATTACGCTTTACCTTTTCTGATAGTATCAATAGTTGAAAAATAGGTAAAAATAAAATAAACCGTGTTTTTGAAAGAAGTAATGTTATATTCGTAAATTTAATTACAAATTCACTTTGTTTCATTTTTTATATTCTTAATTTATAATAGGCATGCTATCTTAACTAATAACTTTGGTTACAAATGCTGGACAAAAATCAATCGAAAATAACTAATGAAATAACAGATAAGCTTCTCAAAATTTAAACTTAATCTAAAAATATTTATGAAATGGAACATTCTTAAACTTGAACATTTAACTAAAAATCCCAAGCGGCCAGTTCAGGAACGGAATATATTTCCGGGGTACTCATTTTTTTAGGGACATCAATACATCCCAATATATCTTGCCAGTCGTATTGAATTTCATCTACGGGTTTAGGCCACGTCCAGGATTTTAGCGACTTCTTCATTGAAGAGATATATGGCCCTTCTTTAGTTATTTTTGTGATTTTACCGGGAAATATTTCCCCCTCATATGCGAAAACTACATATTGCCCAACCGCCTTCACGATTAGTTTGAAATTGCAATTTTTTTTTAAAGTTTCGTATGCTGTATCAGTGTTAGTTACAAGATTTTCTAAATCTCCATGGAACTAATCGGAAGAATCATGAATTGACATGTTGACACTTTCTGCGTAAGAGTTTTCGCTACTGGCTCTACGGCGACATGGTTGCTTTGAAGTTGACGGCTGAGCCAACTCTTCATTTTCTTTATCATCCAAAAGTGTGCTTAATTCTTCAGTTACACTTTTTCCAGGAGTGATGTTTAATTTCCTGCGACGTCCTTTTGTAGTTCCATTTGTCGTCCATTCTAGCTTCTTAGCTTCAAGACTCAGTAGAAAAGAGTCTTGAAGCTAAGAGGCTAACATATTAAGCGATAAAACATTTTAAAGAATTGGAGCATAATTAACCCTATAGGAGCAAAATAGGAACATTTTACGGTACAATATAAGTCGCACCCATTTAAAATTCTACAACAGATTTTTCGATGATACGCTACATCAGTTAGATAAAGCTTCGTATAAATTAACCAGAAATGAAATGTTAGATCGATAAATGAATATCGATAAAGGAACTCCTAACCCGTAAATTATTGCCTATCTGCTAGCGCAGCACACTGCTATACACTAACTGTACTATAACTGTTTTACTGGAAGAAATATGTGAGGTACACGTCGTACCTTACATCCCAAATGTGTTCAGTAATATATATCTATTCGAAAACGCGTAATCTTCGTGCAAATTCAAAATCAAATTGTATTACGAAATACAGAGTGTATCGAAGTTTCCAGTTTGTTCTAATCTCTTATATTAGTAATACCTATAGGTATAGGCAAGTGGAACACAGGTGCGATCTAATTTTTTCTATTTATTTGTCAAATATTATTAGAAATATTGAAGGCTATATCTATAGATTTAGAATTATCGCTCAACGCTTACTATATCTATGGTTATATCAGACAAAGTGTTTTTGGTAAATGTATATATTGATGTGAATCGAGGTTAAAGGTTGGCGTTAAAATTTTATCTATCAATGTCGTCTCTGATTAATATCTTATCTAGGTGTTTGTATATGTATCGCTTCAATACTCGAATCAAACCCCAATACTGGATAATAAAGGTTTTTGCACTAGATCTTCGCTCTGAGAGAAAATAGATTCGCGGTAAAATTTGGATTTGAGTTGGATGCTTGGGCCTTAAAATGAAAAGTTGTGCCTATAGTATATACTTCTCATAAAATTACGAATAAGAACAAAATGCAAAAGTAATCCAGGGATATAATTTTTACTAAAACTTCAATAAAGAAATGAGTAAACTATTGGAAAAAGTTTCACGCAAATGGCCGGCTAAATTGAACATTGGTTTCTGCATACTTGTCACGTTTACTAAAAGGCCAAATAAGATTTTCTCCGGGTCGCGGTTCATTTATTGAAAACCCAAACGGGCGAAACGACATTTATTTCACATGACAGGTATTTGTGAGGACTCAGAACTACCCTGGGTCCTGCAAATTAAATAGCTAAAGAGCATTATTCGACTTATCCAATTCTTTACGTGTGGAATTTGCACTTGGAAATAAGGTTTACGAATTTACAGCATAATGAACTACAGAGACCCGACTATAAAGGGATTTGATAATAATCCACTACCTATTGTGCTAGGGGATAACTTTTTTATAAGATAGCAATCGAGTAGATGTACACCCGGTGGTAAGCGGCTCACCTAGGTATATGTATATTACACCTATATATAATTCACTCGTGGTCTCTTAAAAACAAAGTGTAGTTGGTAACTTGTGACGTCCAGACTATAAGTCACTGTATCAGATTTTTTCACCGATGGTTTAAGCCTCATCACATTAGTCTACAATTATAGCAAAGAATAGCCATGCCAAAGCTGGAAAATGCTTTAGCTGATGCCGAGCACATGACTGTTCTTGCAAGAGATTTTCAAGCTACGGTGGGTCTGCTTCTTTGTTGCAGTTTCTCAACCACAACAAACCAGCATAACTGTGAGACTATATTGGATCCATGGCCTTTAACATTATTTCTCTCTTAGGCTGAGAGCCATCAGAGCTCGCCACTAGCCACCAGCAGTGAATGTCCATCCAAAAAAATTGCACTCACACACCAAAATACGGGTTTACATCATAATTAAGCATTAAGCGTATTCCGATTCAAAGAGCCCATGTAATCTGTGACACTTAAAAAAGGGTGGACTGAAAAAAAATCCCTCACATTCTCTATAAAAATTAAGAAAAAACAATAAAATAGCCACCCATGGTGTTTACGACGACATCGGGCGAACAATGGCAATACTAGCTCAAACAAATGTTCCTCTTATCGTGGTTGAATTTGTAAGGTTCATTTTATACTTTGACTCTCTCTCTCTCTCGTCAACCTATCGCAGTCCACTGTTGGACGTAGGTCTCCCCCAATTTGCGCCAGATATCCCGGTTCTCCGCTTTAATCTTTGTTTCAATTTAAAACTTAGCTCAAAGTATGAACTATTTGTATATGTAGCTAATAATGTAGTTCCTAACTATGTTAGTTAAAAAATAAAGCGTCATAATCAGCCTACAACGGCCTACTGCTTCACACAAAGCATGGCGTCAATAAGAATTTGTATCGTCTTTGTTTTCCTATCAAAATATTTAAAAAATCAATCCTAAACGTCAGAGTGGATTGCAGCTAAACACAAATCTATTGTTTTGCACTTAATATGTTTATATATTTTCTTGCCATAGGCACGGGCATAGATAAACCCATAAATTTACAAACTAAAAACTTTAGTATGTAAATCTGTGGTCTGTGGTTATGTTGAACATGGCTTTTGACTTGTCCTGATATATATTCATCCAGCTCATTGGGAAGATTCATTTCATCTACTGAGATGCTAAACAGCCTTAATAAAGCCTAAAAGTAAGCTCTTCCGATGATTCTGCCACGAGAGCGATATCGTCACCAAATCAAAGATGAGAAATTTGCATCCTATTGGCGCCTCGTCTAGTGCAATTTAGAGTCCTGCAGAAAGCCTCCATTTCTTGAAAAAAAGTTTCGGATATATGTTTCTTTGTATGTGTATCATCAGCTCATTTTTATCCCCACCGAGAGGGTACGAACCTACCCGTATAGAGTGCTAGTTATCCACGCGGGCCCATTGAAGATTGGCCGACTTCATGCACAATCATTGAATATCTTAGCAGGCGTGCACAGGCTACCTCTTTATGTTTTCCTTCACCGTAAGAGTGTTGGATAAGCAAACGTATATATAATTCCGAAAAATCGAAAATACATTGGTACGTGGCGGGATTTGAACCTGCATCCTCCAGATCGGTCCTCCTCCGGAACAGTCCACACCATTGAGCCACCGATGCTGTACGTATGTATGTATGTATACCCATAAATCATCATCATCAGCTCATTAAACGTCCCCACCGAGGGGCACGAGCCTACCCGTATAGGGTGATTAGGCCTTAGTCGTCCACGCGGGCCCAGTACGGATTGGACGACTTCACACACAACCTTCGAATCTCTCCGCAGGCGTGCATGAAGGTTTCCTCACGATGTTTTCCTTCACCGTAATACCACCCATAAATATACATACCCACCATACCCATACATATTACATGTTTATTTGAACATTCCTAGTTTGTGCTCATCCCTCCTTAGGTAATGAGTATGGCATACTATAAATCATATTTTAATTGCTATCATTACATTTAATCACCTGTACCATTGTTGGTACATTTACAAGGTTGTGTTTTGGCTTGTCTTGGTTGGGGATGATATAGGATAGTTTATCATCATTAAAGTTATCGATTTTGGTACATTACCGTGCCTATTAGTGGGTCTGCGCCAAATTTGTCCCATTTCCAGTTTGATAAATGACTAAATAAGAGCGTCGGTGGCTCAATGGTGTGGTTCCTACTACGGAGGACTGAGGTTCAAATCCCGACACGTACCAATGTATTTTCTAAAATATATGTACGTTATCCGACGCTCTTACGGTGAAGGAAAACATCGTGAGGAAACCTTCATGCACACCTGCGAAGAGATTCGAAGGTTGTGTGTGAAGTCGTCCAATCGGCACTGGGCCCCCGTGGACGACTAAGGCCAAATACCCTATACGGGTAGGCTCGTGCGCCTCGGTGGGGACGATTAATGAGCTGATACTGATGAAGTAGTGATGAAGGACTGATGAAGGAGCGTTACTCGTACCTATTTAGAATTTGCATTATTGCGATACTTTCGGTGATATCACACTAAATTACCTCTTAGGGGCTAGTAAGTAGGAAATTGGGTAGTGACTTACTTTTAAAGGTGTAAAATCGTTTATGTTGGCTTTTTAAATCCCGTTCACACGCTGAATGCCCACGCAAGAAATAGGTTTTAGCACCTAATTATATCTTATTGTATAAACTGAACTAAAACAAATATTTCAAAAAAGATTCGAGATTACCTTGGGTTTTATAATATCGGATATTGTATGTTGTGTAATCCTTGGTTTGTCTTGTGTAAAAAAGGCCATGAAACTTCAGTACGAGCTTTGTAACATTGACTGTAATGATATTTAGTTACGTACAGATGGTCACAGGAGCATCGGTGGCTCATTGGTTGGGACAATTGCCATCAGATCTGGAGGGTACAGTTTCAAATCCCGCCACTTACAAACTTTAGCAATGAATTATATGACACAAAAAATATCCCAGCCTCTTTTGGGACTTAATTGAACCTCACCGGACGTCGTCCGACCTAACCGAATACGAACGAAGCTCTGGCCAAGCTCAATAAGCCGAAGCCCGAAAGTTGTCAACGAAATAATCATTATTTCAGTACAACCTGGAATAAAATTAAACTTTTGAGTATGTTGAATAAAAAAATATAACAATACCAAACAAATCAACAGAAATCGTAAACAACAGAGAATTTCTAATTAAACCAAGCCGTTACTCTTAAACAACGTAAGGATAACTTTTATTAAGTTTTTAGTTTAATCGCTTTACTGATAAACCACACAGCCGTGCTTGTGCCTACAAACATGAGCCTTAAAATGTAGCAAACTGCTTTTAACTCCCCAACTTTGTAGCAAAATGACATAGCAAGGCCTGTGTACATATATATGCTTTACAACATTAACCCCAAACAAATAATTAAGGTCTCTGACTTTGTAAATACAAGCATCATTGCGTTTGTAATAATCCTTTACTGTAATAAAGCTAACTACATACATATTGAAGCGGCAATTATTTGTGGTAAAAAACAGCAACATAAAAAAATGGAATTATTTAAATGCATGTAACTTATATAATGTTCACAGCAGATTCGCTTTTTACCGTCGATATGTAATAGCTTATACAAATTATTTCCTATTATCCTATTCCTATTCAACCTATTGCAGTCTACTGCTGGACATAGGTCTCCCCCATTTTGCGCCAGATATCCCGGTCTCCGCTTTCCTCATCCAGCCAAAAAAAATATAAATAAAATAAAATTTAAAATTTTTTTTAGTATTAATGTGTAGATCACAGTACATTATACATACGGGTAGTGTAGGTTTTGAAAAATGATATTGAGGTTTCTAATATTATATTTTTTGTTGATTCGGACTAAGGTCATAGTATATAGATATACATATCATCATAGATCATGCTGCGTCGTCATTAGTAAGTTATTTTGAAATAAGTGATGATAACGGATGAATGCCAGATAAATGGCCTCCTTCCCCATAACTTTTATTAAAGATAAGCACATTATTCGTTTATACACATTTTGTACTTAAATAAAAAAACTTGCATTATCCTTCCCCTTCAAGAAGTCTCCGAGTCACAATGGATTGTAAATATATTTGTGTTTAAGTCCGAATAACCCCAACGAACAATATAATAATTAAAAAAGATGAGTGATCAAAATTTAAAATATTTAAATATGATATAAGATAAAGTAAGCTTCTTACAATTGATTATATAATTACATAGGTCACAAATGTAACAGGAATGTTTTAGTTTGAATAACCGCCATCAAGTAGAAAAATCTAATCTGTTTACAAATTGCCTAGAAATTATTAAAGGATTTAAATTACCGGCAGGGTAAGGATAAAATGATTATTAAGATTCCCCCGATGTCCCTAAGAAGGAGCACCCCGTCCCGACTTAATTGATATCGAAATATAGTTAAATAACAATCTTTACTGTTCATCAATGTTGTGTATGCATATAAAGGGTATATGTACCAGACCATAACCTTTGTCTAAATATTGTCCAATGTTGTGTATATATCTGTTGATGTACCTTTTTTTAAACAAATAAATAAATATACGACGGGCTACGAAAGGCCACAATTAGCTTCGATATCCGGTGTTAGTGAGACTCTACCAGCAATTAGGCCGTCAAGCAACATGCATGCATGGCATAACAAGGATTGATTTATCTAATAAGAAACAGGATGATTGATGAGCATTGTTTGTGTGACTATATAATATTTCATATATTGACATAAATTATGTGCAACCTTTTTTAGGGTTCCGTAGCCAAATGGCAAAAAACGGAACGCTTATAGATTCGTCAAGTCTGTCTGTCCGTATGTCACACCCTTTTTTTCTCCGAAACCATAAGCTCTACACAATTGAAACTTTGTAAGTATATGTATTCTGTAAACCGCTACAAGGTTTAGATAAGATACTTGAAAAAATATTAATATATTTTGGGGTTCCTCATACATTGAACTGAAACTCAAAAATTTTTTTTCGTAGTACCCCCGTGTGGGGTATCAATATGTAGATCTTGAAAAATGGTATTGAAGTTTCTAATATATATTTTTTATAAATTGAATGGTTTGCGCGAAGGATACTTCCAAAGTTGAAAAAAGTGTGTCCCCCTTTTCCCTCTCTAATTCCTTAACTATGGGGCTTATAAAATCTAAAAAAATATATGATGTATATGACCATAAAATCTTACAACGAAATATAGTTTGAACGATTTCTGACGTTTAGTTTTTTTTTATTCAAGGTAAATAACATACCAAAAAATATTAACTAAGAGTATAGGTTACAAGTGAGTACAAGAATAACAAAATTATGCTAAGGCAATTGATGCACACATCAGCTATGAGCTATCACTTTCCATCAGGTAAGTTTTACTCCAGAGATTTTCAAACAGCATATCTTTGAAAAAATTGCCAGATGCGAAGTGGTGGATGTAAACGACTATCTTCCTACGATTGTAGCCGCGACTCACGGCTAGATAAACCATTCCAAATCACGGTCTTACTGAAGATACTATGTTACGGTCACCAATTTCGTCAACCGGACGCCTAATCCAAGCCTTAAAACCTTATAAAGTAATAATAATCTCACAATAATGAGCTCATTTTATGATTAGACCTTAGTCGTCCACAAGGGCCCAGTGCGGATTGGCCGACTTCATGCACAACCTTTAAATCTCTTCGCAGGCGTGCGCGGGTTTCCCCACGATGTTTTCCTTCACCGTAAGAGCGTCGGATAACGCACGAATAATTTCGAAAATTCGAAATCACTGGTACGTGGCGGGATTTGAACCTGCGCCCTCCCGATCGGAAGGCAATAGTTCACACCACTGAGCCACAGACGCTCTACCTATATACTTTTTTTAAATACATACATTTTATACATAAAACACCCAGACCAATACAAATAGATTTATGTTGGTCCTGTCCGGGTATGGAACCCGGAACCCTTGGTATGAAAGTCAACGTCTCCACCATAACACCAAATGGGTCGTCAAAAATAAAAGTTCTTTATAAAAACGAAGATTTTGATATTTCATTGAACTACCACAGATGTAGGTAAATAAGTAGAAACTATTTGCAAGAATTCCATGTTATTTACTTGAATCGTTAAGAAACTCATGAGACCGCTAAAATAAACAGTTTGTCTATATCCTACTTCTCAGAGTTTACCTACGAGTAATGCGTTCGTCAAGAAATTAAGTTATACAGGATTCCGTCTGTAAAGTTAAACATGCCGTCCTACGTGTGTAGTCACAGAGAAAAGCAAAATATTCCTTTAAGTCCTAATTAAATTTGTATGCACCAATAGGTGCATAGAGATAGAAACAAGTCGTGAAGCCTTAATTACAAATATGTAATTAAGGCTTGACGACTTGTTTCTATCTCTTAGCAATGAATACACTCAACGTACTAAGTAAATGTCTTGTAAACTATCCTTAAATAAATAAAGGTAATGAGCAACTTAGGTGTCTAAAAATATGGATTCAATCTGGATCTGGATCTGGATGCATTATATATTGCATATATTATGTATGAGGATAGTTCTGACTAATTGTTCGGAATCGGTCCACGTGCATTCTACTCCCAGACTTCAATATGGAACTCGAGAATTTCACCTTAAGTTACATGCAAAGTCAGCTTGGTACGATAAAAAACTTAAGAATTTCTATGAAATATTGACGATACAATATACATTAATTCATATATACTGGTAAATAATTACGACAGGTACCTCTAGTAGGAGTTCTTGGAAAAATTATGCCAAGGAAACCTTATTTTCCTGACTCCAATTACAAATTAAGACGCAATAACTAAATGATGATAATATTTTCACGACTTTTATCTACAAACGACGTGGAAATGTTAATTAGTAGGGAGAATTCAGGAGTTTGCTGTTAAATTAAGGTAAGGTTTCACGACTCAAATTTGAGTACATAGATCGGGAATAGAACCTATAAAAATTTTTGGACCCTCTCAGGTATAGTATCCTAGACAGTGGCGTGCACGCCATATATGCAAATATGCAGTGCACACCGTGCGCGTCCAGACAACCCGGAAAATCCCCAATATTAAATGATTTCCACTTATCCGCTCATTTTCCTTTACAGATTTGAAACTATAGGCGATCTGCTGTCTTCAACAGCACTCAGTTGGACAGAAATGATTTTTTTTTTGCGATTACTGGTACACACTGTGCATACCCTACTCATAATGTGTGTGCACGCCACTGATCCTAAACCACTAATATTTAGACTTCAAATACTCATTTAGGATGAAATTAATATTGTTCTGTGAAGCATGCAGCCAATTCAACTTTTTACGAACAGAATCATAGAAGTGTAAGAGAATCGCTTTGTATGGAAGGGTAGATTAATGGCTAAGGTTTGTGAACTATCCGGCGTCTGCCCTTTTGACGTATATGTTCGTAGTCAAAAATGAAAAACGCCTCAGTAAGGTCAATTTGTAAGGAAGCACTTTCAATCTTCTTGTCACAATTCATACTTTTACATACTACGAATATGTTTCTTATTTAACATTTTATTGTCAATGATTGATTATATTCCTTTTCTGGAGTTATCCATTTTCATAACAACACCGTTCTATTTTTATCAATGAGGATATTCCCTAATAAATTCTCCATGTAGAAACGTAAGCCATAAAAGATAAAACGTAAGAGTAAAATGCAATGTTTGAGCGTAAAATGGTACTCATTCGGCATGCCAATCAGGTTATACGCAATTCGCCTGTTACAGGCTCTGTATATTATAGTGAATGAATTGCGGCGGTATGTTTCATATCTTACGCCTCAACGGAATGAAAAAGCTATTCTGCTGAAATTGTTTCAATTGTTTTCTTTTATCACCCCCTAAGGAAGGTGCTCACAAAGAAGCAAATTACCGCCGCGGACGGCGCGCTCCCGCGGGCGCCTCATCCCTTGGTACTGTTTAGTTGGATCAACATTCACGACTTGCCATAAAAACCTGCATTTAATATTACTTACAATATTTTTATTCCAACCGCCATGATTCTTTCAAGGATCTCTGTTTCAAACCATTAAGTGCTCACGTCTTGTTACAGGTAAAGTAAGTAGTATCTATCCGAAAAAAAATCGAGATTTCATAGTTCTAGCAGTATGGCTATAGCTAAGGCCGTGGTAAACTAGAAACCTACGTTAAATAATATAATATATATCCATCATTATCATCATAACAGCCTAATGTGTCCACTGCTGAACGAAGGCATCTCCTAATGATTTCCACGCGGGCCGATCCCCAGCAGTTGACATCCATCTGCTACCCGCCACCTTAACCAGGTCATCCATCCATGCGGTTGGGAGTCGGCCTACGCTTTGGTTTTACGCACAATGTGCCTGCCCACTGCCACTTAAATTTGCTAATCGACTATGTCACCCTAGTTCTCCTACGGATATCCGTCTTCTCTTCAACCTATCATAGTACTGCTGACATATTTAATTAAGTATCCTCCATAAGAAAGGTTATGAAATAAAATTATAGGTATTTTAAGCACACGTTGTATACTACCTACCTATACCTCTGTATAAGTTGCGGTTCATGCATAAATAAAATAAATATCCTTATTAATCTAGTAAATATGAATGAATAATATCAATTATGAATCACATAATGGACGTTGAACAAAACCGAATTTTAAAATCCTTATTGTAAACTACTATACCAAATTACCTTTCGCAAAACCACAAAATGCATTTACTAGAAAATGAATTTGAAACAATATTCGTTAGGTACCTTAAATGTTCGTATTAAATTTACATCAGTTAGATTACACAGTTTATTAAAAATAATTAAAAATTAATCTCATAATCACTCCGGGCCGTACAACATTATTTACACTCCTAAATTAAAAATAAAAGTATATAATCTTTTATGCTATCCACAACCAGGGCCATATGCGCCAATAATATCTTCTTTGTGTGTCGCAATAGTACATTTTTACAAATGTTTGGTATTCTACTAAGTATTTTAATAATACCATTATCATTTTCCAATGACATGCGAGCGTTGGTGGCTCATTGGTGTGGACTCTTGACTTCCGATTTGGCGGGTGCAGGTACAAATCCAACCACGTATCAATGTCTTTTCGAATTTCCAAAATTTTAAGTACGTTTATCCGACGTTCTTACAGTGAAGGAAATCATCGTGAGTTACCAACTGCTCGAGCCTCGTGCCCCTGATGATGATGTATTTACATATACATTTTTTTGTAAATACATAAATATTATACATAGAAAACACCCAGTCCAATACAAAGAGACATGTTCATGCACACAAATGTTTTTACTGCCCGGGAATCGAACCCGGAACCATAGTGTAAGCGCCGACGTCTCAACCGTTACACCAAATACCCATTTATTCGTTATTTAGCACCCATAATATAGGCTTCACGCTTAACTTGGGGCTAGATGGCGCTGTGTTAATGTCAGTGGATATTCATGAATTAATTAATTGATTAATCCCACCAAAAACATTCTGTAAAAAATCTAGCCAAGTCTCGATGGAGCTGCTTGATTATCTCTAAAAAGTAATGAAATCAAGACAAAGACGTGCCAAGTCTAAGGTTCCTTACTGCAATTAATTAATTATTATGGTTGATGTTGTGTGACTTGGCCGTTGAAGATTACACAAGGATACAAAACTAGGTGCTTTCATGACATTGCACCAATCTGTCGCCAGAACCGCTACCCATTGACGGTACAATTTGCACTTGGAAAACGGTGATTCAATAGCCCATCGATTGTAGGCTTGATAAAGCCACTAACGTATAAAGAATGTTCAACGGCCAAGTCACACAACATTAACCATAATAGAGAGTTTTACCAAAAATTAAAACTTACCTATTATTTTTTATTCAATATCCGGGATCCATCTTGAGTCAAGCACTGTCTTTCTTCCATAAAGTCAGCCTTTCCGGTCCCTTTTCCCCCACCAGCGCCCTCTATGGTTGATTTGTGCTTTTTACGGGGCGCGAGCGCTCGTTGAATTTCTTGTTCATTATGGCACTCATGATGCACCAGGTAGGACTTACCTGGATTCCGGTAACCGGGAACCATGCGTTGTTTCGCGGTGTGAGGTCACAGGAGGTACAAACCACCTTCTCTCTCCCCCTATATTTCTTCTATCCTCTCCCTTTTTATATAACAAAGTGTACAGGACGGCCAGGACGCTCACCTGATGGTAAGTACTACGCCTGACCATGACAGAGCGGCATTGAAGGAGACCACGTGAGCCCGTCACCCGAGACAACAGCTGTTAGGTCTCTTATACCATATTCTTGGCATGAATAAATTGATATGTACCTATTTCAAATCGATTAGGGTAAGTTAAGTGCAAGGGTGTCACTTTTTAGGAAATATCTCACACTGACAAAAAGAAAAAATGGTTGGACAGTATAACCCTTATTGAAACTTCAAGGACGTCGCTTTACGGCTACTATTTTAACTCTTATACAATATTGCATGCAAGGAGTAATTTGTTTTTTTGTTGACCAGCTTGCCTTAAATGAAGATAGATTGATAACCACGCTTCACTAATTCACAAAGTGATTAGGACGACGCTACAAAGACTGTTTGTCTCCAGGCTTAATGTAACATTATTCGTATTTATTAAATGCTGAAAGCTTCATGTAATGATATATTTTCATTAAACTATTTCATCATCATAGTAACAATGAAAGACAATATGTTCACATAGATAATGTGACTAGGATATTTTTGAAATACGTCCTTAAAAATTTGTTATAAAATTTGATACTACACGCTTACCAATACAATCATATTTAATTATTGAATTTTCTCACCCAGCCTCCACCAGCGACCTATCGCAAGTCGTCGGTCCATCGAGCCGGAGGGCGATACGCTTCCCAAGACGCGGTCTCCACTCCAGAACTCATCTGCTACAACGGTCATCGGCTCTGCGACATGCGTGACCAGCCTACTGCCACTTTGACTTGCTGATCTGGCGAGCCACGAATATGTCGGTAACTTCAGTTCTCTTTTATTTTTAAGAGAGACTCTGAGCATAGATCGCTCCATTGCCCGTTAAGTAACTTTAAATTTGTGAACCAATCCCGCAGTCTGTGTCCATTTCTCAGCTGCTTATGTCAGCAACGGTAGGACGCATTGCTCAAAGACCAACTGAGGAAAAGTAGCAAGTCCGCTGCTGGACTGCGAGGACCAATTAATAATTTTATCATAATTTCCACTCCTGGGAAACGGGTTAGAGATAGCCGTGCCTATAAAATGTTAGGTGTAATAAGAAGCTGTTCCCAACTTCCCAGAGTTCTGCTTCCGACATGTTTATTCGCCCCAAAGCCAATTATCCGACTCTTACAGCACGCGTGGGAAGATAAGGTGTGGTGACTATTATAATTTAATTTTGTGGTAACAACGCATATTAAAAATATAATTACGAGTAATTGCTTTTATAGTTATTTTTATTTTATATTAACTTTGTCGCAATGGACCCTTAATCTAACCTAGAATATATTTTTTACTATAAATTTGCATAACGAATATGTCCATATAGATTTGAAACTACATATATAAGGCAGGAATTAGGAAAAAAGATAAATCTTTAAAACAAACACTCAGCCCTTGCTTTGATTTGAATAAATATAACACGGAAAAGCAAGAAATACCAGAAAAAATACAAACGGATAAAAATATTATTGGACAAAGGGCCCTGTCTCATCTATTCTGCCGTGTGTTGTTAAATGTTATAATCTTCCTCCGAGAAGCCATCGTTAGGAGGGTCCCAAATTCCAATGTAAAAGGATGGCCGACACCGTTTCACCGAAGCATCTCGATGACGCTGTTTAAATGTGTGTAAATATTTATTATTATTGTTACTAACAAGTCAGCATAGTCATTGAATTGCCTCATGTATTTTTGAGGCAATTCAATGACTATGCTGCGTCGGTGGCTCAGTGGTGTTGACTGTCGCCTTCCTACCGGGAGGGCTGAGGTTCAAATCCCGACACGTACCAATGTATTTTAGAATTTTCGAAAATATATGTACGTTATCCGACGCTCTTACGGTGAAGGAAAACATCGTGAGGAAACCTTCATGCACGCCTGCGAAGAGATTCGAAGGTTGTGTGTGAAGTCGTCCACTGGGCCCGCGTGGACGAGGCCTAATCACCCTATAACGGTAGGCTCGTGCCCCTCGGTGGGGACGTTTAATGAGCTGATGATGATGATGATGTATTCTTACAATATGTATAAGCCATTGTCGACACGTGTATTGCTATTGTAACAATTACGAATAAAAATTTAACTGAACTCTAATTTTAGCGATTTTCCTCAATCTGATTGAAATAGTATTGATCAGTTATAAATATAACTCTGTGAATAAAATATTTGTACATCTCCGGCTACAAATACAAATAACAATCTTAACTATATAATAAATAACAAAAGACGACTCACTAATTGCAGTGAAAATACTGTTTGAAATGGATTCCTATCAAAAAGGGGAAATGTAAAGATTTCTCGCACAAATTGCGATCATTCAATTCAATAAATAATTATGGTTCTTGGAATGGAAGTAATTTTAAAAATGGGTTTTTATCCAAAGATAGTTATGATTATTTTTCACTGTATGCAATGTATCCTAGTATCCGCCCGAACGTAGCACGCGCGTAGACAATAGATTCATGTATTGTGTATTGTGAGATTCCACCCGTGCTACGTACGGCCGCGTATTCAGTTGATAAAAATATATTATAGGATATACAGTAACAAGGTTGGATTTACACAAATTATGCAATAATTATAAATAAATATTATTGCAATAAAACTACAAAAAAGTAAGTATGAATTGTTGCATGTATTTTTATAAGTAAGTTTTTAATTTAATGCCAAATAGGATTTTTTATTCTGTGATTAGTCATGTCATGAGCTAAAAAAGAAAAACCAACGCGAAAATACAAATAAAATAAAATTTAAAACATTTCAGCGCTGTCTTTTAAAAATAGATGAAGATTATTAAAAGTTTTACTAATATAGAGCATAACAGTCCACAGCTGGACTTAGGACCTACTTCACCATAATGAACCTATTTGTTAGGCGATTTGAAGTTAGCAGTGCTTACAATAAGTTGGATCCAAGATTTGAGTTGGATAGAGAGCTATTTTCATTTTTTTATTCATACTATTCATTGTAAAATTGATTCATTCAGATGCCTGGTTTGCTTTTACGTATTTCTATAGACTTCGTAGTACTAATATGAAGAAAATATTGATCCTTTCAATTTCATCCCACCTCTCAAATTTTATAATGAAGCATTTTTATGGAGCCCACTTTTTTACACATCAATACCTATTTGGATAAAATATTGAATCCCAGGTATTATCGACATATTTCTGGCTCTTTCAAAATCAGATAAGGCTAATAAAAGTCAAGTACTCATTAATTTGAAAAGTCCCTTTATCCCTAATTCATTAAGCGTATCCACTTGTATAAAAGTTTAGTGTTTACTTGAGGGAAATTTCTATATCAACTATGTGACTTCCCTATTCAGTGCTGCTTATACCAAGAAAGCTAGTGTCTACCTACCTATAGCCAAAGAGTGGATAAGAAAGGTAGTAAAACGAAGAGAGAGAATGACTTGAACACGGGTTAAGATATACTTTAGTGTAGCCTTATTCCAGTGGTGAACCATCTAATAAGGTAATTAAGAGTGATTATTCTAACCATCCAATACTGGACCAAACTTTGGGTACATTAATTAAATTATTAATTTATTACGAACTTCCCTTGTTCATGTAAACTCCTCAAAGTTACCCGTCATGGTGACCTAATTTCACACCAGTATCTATTTACATATAAAGTTGAAGATTAGCCAGATCCTTAAAAACTCACACAATGGCTTTTACTACCAAAACATAAAGAGTCTTATGAGTTCTTCAAAAATAATCATCTGCCACCTATCTGTTATAAGAAATTTTCTGGGAGTGTCAATCCTGAGAATACAATTTAAGAACTATGTCACAAGTAACTTTACATATCTTATTCTTCGGGATCTTATTCGAGACTTTTTTTTTTTTTTGAGATGATGGCTATGCGTGTTTTCCACGATTCCGCCAATGTCACGTGATGTAGCTGTTACACGGCATGAGATTGAAATTTTGTCTTTCTTTCGAGACTTATTCACCGATTCGAGATCCCAAATTACAAACGACAGTTGTCACTCAGTTGAGTGATGACTTCAGATGACTTACTTATTTATTTTTAAATTGTATTTTTTTATTATCAATTGGCAAAAACGTCATAAAGTTTGCAGCTCGACTTAGAAAACAGCTCGACTTGTTTTTACAAACTACAGGAGTCTTTTGCACGTAAAATGTGTACACAATTTCACTGTTATATTGACACATCTCTGTCATTTGTATTTGTTCTTCTTCTTCTTATCGAGTGGATATGGATTCACAAGTTAAATTTAGTAATGCGACCAATATTGTCCACTTTAATCGCCCTTTCATTTGTCATCCAGAGGTCCCGGAAACCGCAAGAAGATGGACAATTCAGTAGGTGTTCCAGGGGGCACCACAGTTGCACAGACTGCTTCTGGAATATCCATATCTTCCCCGATTTTCACGGTACCGGACAACACCTACCCGTAGTCTATTCATAATTTTCCAGACCGCCCAGGAAAGGCAGCTCTTCAGCCAAATGAGGGTGGCTCGACGAGGTCTTGGGTTTTGGGGATGATGTCACTCGCGTCCGTAGGTTTACCCTCGATACCCTACACGTAATCCCCGGGTGGTGCCAAACGGCTGACATTTTATTTCGTGGTAGAGCCTCGCAGCGGCTTTGTCCGCGGCACGTACTGGGCCGGCTCGACCGGAGTGATACCACGGCCTCGCTAAAGTCCAGTGTGAAGTAGCACCACTGTGCTGCGTTTCACTATGTTTGTGAGGTTACCGGTTGCCCATCCCGTCCCCACCATTCCTCCTAATGAGTACGCGATCAAAGAGAATTCTACCCCAAGGGGGTACCAACTGCACCAGCGTTGTAGAATCCCCCTCTGGTCGTCCGCATAGCGGTTTACCGCTCAAGTGTGGGCGATCTGGCTGCTCCGCGTATTCTGGGGGGAGCAAGTTCGCGCGCAAAAAGGGCATTGGCGGAGCAAAACTTTTTCGGCGACCCCTTCTACTCTAAATGTAGACTATTGTAACATAAGGGGCTTACACTCAAATATCAATGCAGTCCACCATTACCTCGAGACTGTGAAGCCGGATATGCTCTTTCTAACTGAGACGCAGATTTCTTCTCCAGCAGATACATGTTACCTCTCTTACCCGGAGTATAAACTGGAACACTCCTTTTTGCCTCGTGCTGGAGTGTGCGTGTTTGTTGGAGAGAATATCTGCTATCAACGCCTTGCCCACTTGGAAGGAAAGGACCTATCTGTTCTTTGGCTGCGTATTAGCTGCGACGACCATCCACGCGTTTACGCATGTCTTTACAGGTCTCATAGTGGAAATGCTGCAACCGACCAGCTTATAGAGTCGTTATTCTTGGTGACTTTATTGCCCATCACACCGAATGGCTTGGATGAAAGTCCACCAACCATGCGGGGAGGTCTGCTTACGAATTTGCCTTGGCATATGGATTCACACAACTGGTCACTACGCCGACGCGAATCCCAGATGTGGCGAATCATACACCTTCCCTGTTGGACCTTCTGCTGACCACACATCCAGATGACTATATGGTCTCGGTAGTGGCCCCTTTGGGTTCCTCCGACCATTGTCTGATTCGGAGCTCAGTGCCACTCATGCGCCCACTTCGTCCGCAATTTGCAGGCAGTCGTCGTGTGTGGCATTACAGGTCAGCAGACTGGGATGAGATGCGGTCCTTTTTTGCATCCTACTCCTGGGATCAAGTTTGCTTCTCGCCGGAAGATCCTGACGTTGCTGCTGATTCTTTCGCTGACGTAGTGCTGCAAGGAATGAAGCTATTCGTTCCTTCTTCTGTGGTACCTATCGGTGGCAGATCCGAGCCTTGGTTTAATAGCTCGTGCAAAACGGCAACTCGTCGTAAGCAGGTATGCTATCAGGCCTGGGCAAATGCAGTAGCGTCTCAGGATCTAAATACCAGCATTAAGAAAAAGGAGTATAACTACGCATCCAGGTCCCTCAAAAGAGTTATTGCCAAGGCAAAGGCGGAACACATCGGTAGAATTGGCGAGAGGCTTATTAACTCGTCTTTTTCGGCTCTCTTACATTTCTGGCATATTTCCGAAATCTTGGAAGACAGCTTCAGTGCAACCAATCCTTAAAAAAGGTGATCGCTCGAATCCGTCCAATTATAGACCTATAGCCATTACCTCTTTACTCTCCAAGGTCATGGAATTCATAATTAATCGTCAGCTCTTACATTACCTAGAGGATCATCAATTGCTAAGCGATCGCCAGTACGGTTTCCGTAAGGGTCGTTCGGCGGGTGATCTTCTAGTGTACCTAACACACATGTGGGCCAAGGCCTTGGAGACTAAGGGGGAGGCGCTTGCGGTTTGTTTGGACGTAGCGAAAGCTTTTGATAGGGTTTGGCATAAAGCACTTATTTCCAAGCTGCCTTCATACGGACTTTCCGAGAAGTTGTGCAACTGGGTTACCAGTTTTCTCACAGATCGTAGCATCAGGGTTGTTGTCGACGGTGTTTGCTCGGAATCTAGATCTGTGAATGTGATTTGTCCCTCAAGGCTGTGTACTATCGCCCACGCTATTTCTTCTGCATATCAATGATATGCTGCACGTTAGCGGCATACATTGTTTTACGGATGACAGCACGGGCGATGCGTCTTATACCGGCCGAGCCAACTCACCTCGGGAAAATATCGCTGAGTGCCGAGGCAGACTTGTGTCTGAAGTTGAGGTCGTATCGCCGCAATTACGTGGCGTCCAGTTTCGCGGTCATTTGGAAGAAAAGCTAAGTTGGCATCTATGAAGCTCGGTGTGCTCAACAGATCGCGGCGGTATTTCATGTCGAGTCATCGCTTGCAACTTTATAAGGCGCAAGTTCGGCCCCACATGGAATACTGCTCCTCTTTGGGCGGGGGCGCCGCAATACCAAATTCTTCCTCTTGACCGCATCCAAAAGAGGGCGGCTCGAATCGTCGACGACACAGATGTTACTAACCAGCTGGATCTTTTGAGTTTGCGTAGAGATGTAGCATCGCTTTGCATTCTCTACCGCTTTTATCACGGGGAGTGTTCCGATGAGTTGTTTGGGCTTGTTCCTGCGGCTGAGTTCTACCACCGTACATCTCGGAGGAACTCCAATCCATCTCCAGTGCGATTCTGTCGTCATTTTTTGCCACGTACGACAAAACTATGGAATGAACTTCCACAGGATACATTTCCAGAGCGATACGACCTGGCGTCCTTAAAAAAAAGAGCGTACACACATTTAAAGGGCCGGCAACGCATTTCTGGGACCTGAGGTCTTGCAAATGTTTATGGGTGGCGGTGTCACTTACCATCAGGTGAACCGTATGCTCGTTTGCTTCCTGTTCAATAAAAAAAAAGGTCGAGAATAATTCATTCCACCACATCAGCCTGGCCTTAGACGCCACAGTGAGAATTTATTACGGCTATTCAAAAAGCAATCGTGACTCCTGAAATAAGGCAGATGCGAAGCTCTCCCGTACAAAGGATACCTAGGGTCCCATATCTATTTATATTTTTCAACAGCAGAAATCGCAACATTCATTAAATGGTGTAGTAATACTGTTATTTTTGAGGTTTCTAATGAGATATCGTAAATAATTTCATTTTTTCCGCTTCTACATTGCAAACGCAGGCTAAACACTACAAGATTTATAAATATAATGTACTGAGTATTGTATACATTAAAAAGGTCAACAAAAAAAATATATGTTTATCTGTTATAAATATCCTTTTTTTGTCATTTACTTATAACGACAAATAATGGCTAATTTACGAAGCCATTTTAACCATACAGCCCTTTTCTAATTACCGTACCGCCGCAGCCGCAGTTAATAAAATCAGTAGATTCTTTTTATGTTAATGATACGACTACCTAAGTAAGACGGGCGCATTGTTAAAAGAAACCGAAAATAGTAATTATTTTCTATCAACACTGCATTGTGGCGAACATCCAAGACGACAGATAAAATATCATTTATACCCATTATAAAACACCAACACTGGGGTCATAGAGACATAATAGGTACCCATTTAAACTATTTTATAGCATACTCTGTCATTTGTCGGCTTAAAAAAAATACGAATAATTATTGACTCCTAGGCTTAAGCATTTTGTGAACATACTGACGTACGAAACGAACGCAGTGGCCACAATAAACGAAGCTGAACAAACTACTCGTTCCCAACAACAGTGGAGCTTACGCTTAATGGTAGCCATAAACTGGGAACTGCTGCGCTGTGTTTTAATCATCTACAATCATCGTTATTTTGTATAGTTAGTAGTGCACACAGAAAATTTAAGTAGCTTCAGAGTGAGTCAGAGTGACAATATAGCGCGGTAAAACTTAAGTATGTTTGGTAAAACTTTATGTCTGGTGTAGTGATATGGTACTCCGGATACTAAAGAACACAGATAAGTATTCTCAAGTAGGTGCACGGGTTCTTAAATTAAACAACATGACTGTCCCGGTAAACTTTGTAATACCCTATTATCCCTAAACAACAAATGCAATGAGCCAAAAACACTTTAAAATTTAATATATCATTTTGTATGAATTGCCCACAGTTACTGGCTATAAATCTATTTATTTACATACACTATCATTACAGATTCAAAAAGGGTTACCTTAGTGAACTCAGCCAAGGAGCAGTGGAATACATGTATGTTATTTGATATGTCGTTTAAGACTCGTAGAGCTGTGGTACGAGGTGCTTGCTTCAAGACGTTAGTTCGCGATCGCGCAATAGCAAATAGGGGAGGCTGGCGCCGGCGCCATACGTACCGATCGGGCACACATAGACCCATCATGCCCAGTCTGGCGTGGTTGAACACCTTACCTCGAAGCACGTGGAACAAATACTTCACTAGACTCATATTCCGTCTAACCTCCAGTTTGTTATAACTTACCATTCCCAATACAAACAATGTTGGGTACATTAATGGCTAAAAGGGATAAACCCCGTATATTTCGTCTTATTGTTTTCTCTGTTGTTCCGAAAATTCTGCCTCCATGGTTTAATGCATATATTTTTTTAACCTATCGCAGTCCACTGCTGGACATAGGCCTCTCCTATTTTGCGCCAGATATCCCGGTCCTCCGCTTTTCTCATCCAGCCTCCACCCGCGACCTTTCGCAAGTCGTCGGTCCGTCTGGCCGGAGAGCTATAAAAGTAATACAAAAAAGTATGATTTTTTAATTATTATAAGTAGATTGATACAAGTAAATTGTTTCCCAAATATCGTTCGCGGATAGATAAATCTAAAACTGACAATACATTTTGTAAGTGAAGAGAGGTAATACTTCTCGATACGACATGACTAGTAAAACCACAGACATCCGAATATACAATTAGACTGGACAAGCCGGCAAGTTTATAGGCAGTCCCAGTGTCGCAATTTCTTTTCGGTTCTTACCTGTGAAAAGTTATTATATTTCTTGGTAAATTTACTGATTCATTACGATGATGGCATGTTACAATTGCACAGGATGGCATTTTGGAAAAAAAAACTGTAATTTCTTTTAATATTCGTGCGTCTTGAATCGTCTCACAGAGCGTAAACTGGTAGCCAGTGTATGCTCGTTGAGCTTACATTTGTCGCACTTTAAACGCGGCTTGCCCCATCTCCTGTATTGGGAAATCTGTGAGTAAAACATACGATGTATCGTATGTGCTTGATAGTGTTCTGTATGTTTGCGTATTGGGTATCTCTGTGAATTTGATATCAAATATTTTTAAAAGCTTTTTCGTCGAACTAAGAGTTCAAATCACAATTAAAAACTATGATCCTATTATCGCAACCAAAGTACGTCCGTTCGGGGACTTCCGTCAAGGCTTTAAACTGTGCCCCGTATAGTATGACCCATTTGGTGTTGCGGTTGAGAGGTCGGCTGCAACACCAAGGGTTCCGGGTTCGATCCCCGGGCAGTACAAACATTTGTGTGCATGAACATGTCTGTTTGTAATGGTCTGGGTGTTTTCTATGTATAATATGTATGTATTTACAAAAAAAAATGTATATAAGTATATTTATCCGTTGTTTAGTACCCATAAAACAGGCTTCACGCTTAACTTGGGACTAGATGGCGCTGTGTGAATGTCAGTGGATATTTATTTATTTATTTATATGGCTCCAGTGCGTATCAACGTTTGTCTCGTCCGATGTTGGACATGATGCACCACAAGTGAACAGGACGGTCTGGACGCTCACCTGATGGTAAGTGATACGCCAGACCATGACAAAGCGGCATTAAAGGAGACCATCAACTGACAGACAGTTATTATCCTCCATCAATGCCGCACTGCGCCCGTCACCCGAGACAACATATGTTAGGTCTCTTATACCCGGTAATTTCAATAGCTACAGTGCCCTCATCCCGAAACACAAAAGTCATAACACTCCTGTTTCACGGGATGATATCTAACACAGCGGTGGTACCTACCTAGGCGACTCAGTATCGAGTCTACCACCTAGTAAAAGTATGGTTAGCACTGATATTTAAATGATACACAAGATTTGACATTTACGCAAAAAATGTGATGCCGTTGATTATGGATGTGGATTTTAAACTTTAAATATCGCGCATAGGCGCAAAGTCCAGCATTGGACTGCAATAGGTTGAAGAGAGAGATAAATTTTAAACTCTCCTACTTAATATATATTAGATAAACTACCTTGCCGAATTTAATATGGTCCTTTAGGGAATCGGGAACAAACGCACGAGAGATAGCTATATAAAGTAAATTGAACTATAACGTAACTACTTCATAAACTAATTTATAATTACATAGTTTACATAGAAACAATATTAACTTTCAACTTTGTGGAAGCGGCCGGCGCGATCTTACGTAGCTATTACGGTATTTAATAAATAGTTAATAAGGAAGGGCGAAGGCGAAAGTTTCATGGTTCTTAAACTCAAATGACTTTCTTAATCATTTTTGTAACTTACTAAGTTTGTTATAAGTTATTAAGTATGCAGTAAGTACTATTTTCCTGGCCACAAAAATGTAGGAACAAAAATTCTTACAGGAATTTCAATACTAAAAATATCTGGAACAGGCGAATTGTTATGCCTACAAAGCGTTTCGAACAAATACTCCCAGATTATTCTAGTACTATATGTCAGGAATTCTCGGTATCATGTTATTCAATTTAACTATATATAGGGGCACTACCGTGCCCCCGCCAAGCCTGAAGCAAGCACTGCTGTACCATCCTTTACTGGAACCATTTCGCCACATTTTCAGGCCCCTAAATGAGAACTTCTGGATAAGGCTGGAACGCTGCAATTTCCATCTAGTAAGCTATAATCACATACTTAAAATCCAAAATTTCAAGTATGTAACTTATTTAGCGCCGAAGTTAAGCAAAAGCAGAGTTTCGCACTTATGACACTCACTCACTGACTCATGATCATCAAAACAGAACTAGTACTCCCATGAAAAATTGAAATTTGTTTAAAAAAGATCTGGAGTATCTGCGCTACAGTAGCTGCTTCTATGACATGTTGGACCCTAGGATTAACACTAGCAGGTAATCATCGAGTCGCGGACGTGTCACTATGTTCGCATAACCCAATCAGTCTCACGTTGAATCACAGAGTTTTAGTGGGTAGAGGGCATTCAGATAAATAACTATCAGTGATAGAGGGTCTCAAAATTAAAGTATCAATATAAAAATACACTCTAGCTAAAAAGCTTTGCACTGATAAAAGAGTGTCTTCCGGTAATAAATGTTTAAAATCCTATTCCTCGTCGCGAACCATATTAGTGAGTGTCGTGATTCCCAAGCACAGTACGGTCCTAAATCCCCTAAGGTTAAAAGTTATTTGTAAAGACTTGGTCCTGCAGAGGACGTTGCATTGTTTTGACGGTTGTATCATTTTTTATGACTGGACACTTCTTAGAGCGTCAGTGGTTCATTGATGTGGTCCGTTGGCTTTATATCTGGAGCGTAGTTTCAAAACCCGCCGCGTATCAATGTCATTTCGAATTAATATGTACAATTATCCGACGGTGAAGGAAAACATCGTGAGAAAACCTGTGCACGCCTGCGAAGGGATTCAAGGGTTGTGCGTGAAGTCGGTCAATCCGCACTGGGCTAGCGCCGACAACTTAGGCCTATACGCCTTTTAGAGGTAAGCTCATGTCGGTGAGGAGGTTGAAGGAGCTGATGCTGATGATGCCCAGTGTCTAATTTGGAAAACTGAAGAGTAATAATAACTAATAACTTAAGAAAAAATGGTAAAGTTTGATCTACAACGTTTTTGCTAATGTGTGAAGTGTAAATCCTTCAGCTGAAAAATATATCTGATCTGACTTAAGTATCGAACCAATACGAACATCTTAAGAACGTAAATATATAAGTAATTAAGGAACTAAAACCCAAACAAACAAAGTTTGGACATAAAATTTATTGAAGGGAAGTTTATTATTTATTAACGTCGATGTTCGCTATCGACATCTAGCGAATTTAATGCAAGATAAGACGTTAGAAGTTATTTCAATGCGACAATGCCGCGTTAAAAGTCTAAACTTGTCTACAGAAATACCAAAAAGTATTTTTTATTTATTTTCATAATACATTTGTTTAATGTGTTTTTCTTATTACTTTATATGCTTCTTATTAATTTAGGAATTCTGTACGCATCTAAAATATTGATTTTGGAATCTTACTGCGCATGTCCTGTAAGAGGCGTGAGCTAGACGAACGCAGAACTGTTATTATCTTTTTTAGATTTTCAATGATTTTTTACTCATTATTTAAAATGTAGAGTTCCAAAGAAAATTAAATAAATAAGTAGTATCTAATATTATATAAACAAAGCAAGCTTGTGATAAAAATGGGTAACATCCAAGGCAACGAAAAACAACCTAAAACTGGCAAGTCCCCATCAAAAGGTAAACACTTCATAAAAAATCTAAATAGAAAATCACCTGGTCGTGACAGTAAAAAGCACGGGAGGAAAAAAAACGATGCGAAACGTACCGCAGTGGATAGGGATTTCGATAAAACTCCTGATTCCGATAACAATGAGGCGATCGAAGCATCCGATAACGATACGGTCGAGTGCGCGTCGACAACACAGCAGCGGGCCGGGGAGGGCGAGTCAGCTAGCGTGCAGTCGGAGGTAACGGTGGGCAGGTGCGAGCAGGGGCCGCGGTCAGCGACCCGCGAGCCGGCCGACGGCTCCACCACCGACTCAGTGTTCACGGACCCGCTCACGCCGCTCGCCGTCGAGCTCAACCAGTGCTACTACTCCGCGGGGAGCGACAGTGCACTCGAGGAGCCGCCGCGCACCCTCACGCCCTTGCACGCCCCCGACATGCCCCACGACGATGCCGCCTCCTCGCTGTCAACAGACGACATGGAAAAAGAAGAAAAAAGCGACATCTTCGATGACATCAGTGACAGGGTCGATGAAAAGGTTATGGGCGCTATATTATCGGGCCTGCGTGGTGATCACCTCGGCCACAGCTCAAACGAGTGCAATCATGAGTTCCGCGACAACAGGTTGAAGGCCTGCCCGGGACAGACTTCGTTCACAATATCCACACATCGGAAAGTTGAACTGGCTCCGGTCATATGCGAACCAGCTCTCAGTATGCTTGAAAATGGTTCGTATTTATTATTAGTATCATTTATGTAAACAACTTAGTAATCTGCAACTCAACAAGATGAACATGGTTAAAAATATGTAAATAAAAAGTGTCGAAATATTATTGTTTTCTAAATTAACATTGAATTGTTTGTACTCACGAAATCTACTCATACTTGTTGATAGGTAGTTTTCACAATAGAAACCAGTTTGTTGATACTAACAGCACATTCAGAGTATCAATTCTCAGGCTGCTCGATTCTGACACTTTACCCATTGAAATAAGACCTGTTGTGTACAGTTTACTAGATGCATTTGCCACAATAACTCTTGTACTTTTTATAACAATTCGGTACTACGGTTGAGTTGGTCGAGTCGATGATAACAATAGACCTTTAAACTGCTTACATCTTACGCTCTTCCTTTAAAAAATAAAATTTAAAAAAAACACAAATTACAATTAAATTAAAGGACTTTAACAAAGTTCAAGTAACTACTCATATTAGTACCTATCTCAAACGAAAACAAAAATATTTTGTTTCAAAACTGTTAAATATACTTTAAATACCTATAAGCTAAATCACTACAGTTGTTTTTAGTCCCTGTTATTTTCCAGTGCTTAAACTATAAAAATCTTGAAAGATCTATTTGTTTATAATTGTACTAAAATTAGATTTGATTAAACTTACTATAAAATAAACACACGCGAATTGTCTACATATTTAACTTTATTTAAACTCTGTTGATAACTAGGTACACAAAAATGAATAATGTTTGAAATAGATGCCACATACAGAGGAAGTCCCCTAATAAACATAGTTGCTTGATGATTATCCGAATTTTCATGCTTGCATGATTTTATCATCTGCATCCATCGATTCCTTGCAACCTAAATTATTTCGTCTATCCATCTATAGTATACTTGATTTCATATTAAGTTACAATTGACTTATGAAAGTTAGCCTCAACTATGTATATAAACCACAACTTTCTGATCTAAGGAACTGATCAGTTCTATCATTACATATTCTAGTCTGATTAAGTTTGGTTTGCTAACTATTTACATACATTTATACATTACTTTATGTAATCATAACTGGAATATCAATGCGTTTATTTGAATAAATACTACGATGGTGCAATAGCACCATCGTAGTATTTATAATATATAACATCATCATCGTTGCAACCTAATACAAACCGGTCCCTAGCCGTCGACATCCATTTACTACCAGACACCTTGACCAGGTCATCAGTGGTTGCGGGTCGGCATACGCTTCTTTTTCCTTGACTTTGACGCCACTATCTGCCATTGCATTGGCTCTACGCGCTATTTGCCCAATATTTTTTAATCCAATGTCCAAATTTAACTTGTGTATAATTAATAATTTCAGAAAAAGACCGACGACATTCGAGTGTAGGCGATGTTCCTATGGGCGATTCTAATGTATTGCGAAAGGTTGCGTCGCTCACACTGGATAAACATACTGAAACTAAAGTGATTCGTCCGAGATTTGTGCCCGAAAAGTTGGATTTCCAAATATACGAGAAATTCGAAGGTAATTGATATATAAATATAATATTTTGCGGAGTATGTAGAAATACATTAAAATTTGTCATAGAGACAATGTATTGCATCGTCCACGCCATTACTAAACTAAACAGCATGTAGGTAGATATGTATTACCTATGGGTAATGGTATGATTATGGAGATCGTTTACTAAGTAGACTTGCATAACAGTACATTACCTAGTCAAAAACTATTCCTAATTCCAACTAAAACCAGAGTTTTATGTATTCATTATTTTAGTCTATATTCTATTGATTATAAAGTTTCGGCCTTAGAACACATTTTTTTATAGGAACCATCTTTAAAAAAGTACGGGCGTATTTTACAGTGAGTTATCCTGCTGTTCAAATATTTTGACAGCTATTACCCGCCAACATTGAAATAAATAAATGCCAGCCAAATACTTGCAAATTATAACGATAAAATGTCTTCAGAAACAAAACCTTGAGACACGTGTTATCAGACTGAGCACCTATAAAGAAATGAATGAGCATCGTGATAAGAATAATTTATCTTTTATCAGTAATTGCCGCCCCCGAATTGTTATCTTCATTACTTTTAGACACAAGGTATAGGTGACATTGTATACGTGACTGGCGTTGACCAAGCCAAATTACAGCCATGCAGGTCTCTAGCAATCGCGTTAATTTTACCAATTCCTCGGTGGCCCATTTCAATTATGTCAAATTCCTCGGTCAACGATCCGCTGCAAAGGGAGTGCATGACATTGTCACTATACTCGGTTTGCACACCGATGAAATAACACTGAACACCGGCTTAGTATCGGCTAATAGAAGATTACGTTCATCGAGAAGACTGAAGAATCGGAGCTTCGCATTAATGACTATTAGGAGACTATATTTTGAAATAGAGAAAACAGTGCAATGGTATAAAATAGTATTGTTTGTGAAAAACAGTGTGCGTTCAAAGATCATAGTTGAATGTGACTTGCAATTTGGTGTTATGACATTAGTGTTTGACACAGAAAATGCCTTGTACGAAATCAACATTGAGAAATTCATTCTTCGAGCAACAGGGTTAAGTGAGTGTTTACGTCAGCCTAATTACATACCTACAAACGTCATGGATATAAATAGATATTTGGTTTCTTAGATCTCACCAGTATAGGTATAGTCATCTAAGAATCGAAACGGTTGCCATGTCCAAACCTGTCGTATATTACCAAATTCAAATATTTTATTATTTTTACATCGTCGGTGTCTCTTCGTTGGTGTGGACTGTTGCCTTCCGATCAGGAGGGTGCACGTTCAAATCCCGCCACGTACCAATGTCTTCGAATTTTCGAAGTAATAGGTATCTACGTTTATCCGACGCTCTTACGGTGAAGGAAAACATCGTTGGGAATCCTGCGCACGCCTACGAAGATATTGAAAGGCTGTGCATGAAGTCGGCCAATCCGCACTGAGACGGGCGGACGGTGGACGACGATACCTAATGCGGGGAGGCTCGTGCCTCTTGGTGGAGGCGTATAATGAGCTGATGATAATTATTTTAACATAGGTATCCATAATAGACGATGGTATATCCTATCAGAGATTTAAATGTCGTTGATAGGGGGACAATATTAACCAGGAAGGGATCTCTACAGTCTTCCTATTATGTCCCACAGCAGGGACAGGTTCTTTCATAGCATGTCCAATGGCCATGGGGAGTTTAAGCCGTCACTAACCGGGCCCAGTCCGGATTTATGTAAAAGTCTTTCAATAAATTTTAATGACAGAGTTATTATTGACTTTGTGAGAGCAATGTCAAAGAATCTACCTACCTCAATGCTCCAAAAATACCTATTATAGGTCCCTGATATTTTGAAAACAAAATAATCAAAATATCTTACATAATATCCCTCTACAATACGAGGTTTTGGTAATTTACTGATAATACAAATTATTAAAAAATCAGTTCACGTGTGAATTAAGAGCAATTGAGCTGTTTAGTTATAGCGCAATCCAATGACTTGTGTCGTTTTCGGAACCATGCTGGAAGTACATGGTGGTTGTTTAGCAAGATATGCCACGGGCTGATGGGCCTTGTATGATCTGAACTGGGGTCATAAAACATCTCTGAGGAATGTTTTCCTAAACATATAACGAACGGAGATATATTTGCACTTTTTGCATATGAATGCCAAGTAGGAAATGAATTTTATGTACTCCCTTGAAATCCCACACCCTTACTGAAACATATGGGGAAGAGAAGGAAATCATCTTTCATGCATCGGTCATCACTCATTTCATTAATATTCAAATAAAAATAACTTACTAATGACGAGGCAGTGGAATCTATGATGTTAGCCAGTTAATAATGGAACGAATCAACAAAAAAACAAGTGTCAACTGTCAACCGTGACAGTAGTTTTTATGTACTTTTCAATTGCTATTATTTTGTTTTTCAATTTATTTTCTGAATAATCAAAACTCTGATACATTTTGTATACAAACATAGTTCAATTATGTCACTCGTATCATTTCAGGTCAAATGCTTTTAAACTGGTTCTTGTCATCTATATCCGAGAATATTCACCTTAAAAACTTGCTCAACCTCCAAGATCTTAAAAACCTTGGAATTCAGTACTGCACTGACTTACTGGCAGCTGGCGTCTTGAGGCAAATATCCGACAAAGATGCACCTACTGAAAATATATTTAAGGTAGGTATTTATTTGCCATTTTTATTTGGGAATTCAATAAAACTATCTAAAGATACCTGAGGTAACTAGAGTTTAGTTTTATTTCTAGTTTATCTTTATCTAAATTTGAAAATGAATGTTTAATAAAAAAATTGGCGAGAATCAAATCTTCTCATCACATAAACTGTACTTTTATGTGTTTAATTATGAAATGTAATAGTCAATATACTATATGAGCACTCAAACACCATGAAACCATACAATTGTTGTATATCGCCCAAGAGTTGATTGCTGAGGCATGCAATTATTTTATTTAATTAAGTAAACAATATAAGCAACAGCAAACATTTTAGTTATTTATAAAGTCATTGGCGAGAAGACTTAAATTGATATGAGTATATCTTGTCAAATTTGGGAGACCCCTGACTGGACGACACATGAGGATAGATTGAATGAGTGGAAAAATCAATGAGAACTTAGCGTTTTTGTGAATAAAATTTGATATTCATATTTTATTTATAAAAATGCTAACTTCTCATAGTATATTTTTTTCTATCAAAAGCAAATGTGGTAGTTAGGTAAGTTACTTGTTAGCCAGTTTTTTTAATAATTATTATGTAAGTCCCACATTGTCCATGCCTTTCCCACTGTATAAAGTGGATGCAATGTTCCATTACATGCATAAAACGTTTAAGTTTCTTGTAATATCAGGCAAAAAGCTCAACCTAGGGTTCAAAGAAGGCTCTTATCTTCCAATTGGTATTTGGAAGCACCCACAAACCTAAATTTTGTGTAACGTCCCTATAGCCATTCTGTATGGAAAAGCCTGTCCCCTACAGGTAGATGATATAGGCTGGTCGATTTATAGGGCGAATATTATATGAGGCAGAAACTGGCTTGCGGTTTTTTGCTAGAAAAATTCTAGCAAAAAATGTGATGACTGTAGACAAAAGACCTGATAACGTCAGACTTTTTAGTTCATAACATTTAGCTACAAGATGCGAGACCTTTTTTGAACACTTAATTGAAAACCACCTTTTTAGGACCAAGTCTTTTTTGGTTTCATTGCGTTTTTTCTATGAGTTTTTTTCTGCCAGTTTAAGCCTTATGAGTATTACTTATACATTATATTGATAAATATATTTTTATTACAGCCAAATCTAATGTACTATTGGGCTCATATGGAGGCACCAGCATCTCAACCTGTGACCCCTGGTCGACTTCACATGACAGCATGGCCTCCTGATAAAGAATTACTGCCACAAGACCATTTGACTAAACATTGTAATTTAGATAATAAGTTCTTCAGTCAAAACAATAATGAAGACATAAGTGATATTAATGAAGCGAAAAAAGTCATTTCACAATTAAAACGAAAACTTCAAGAACTAGAATATAAAGTGGAAAAGTACAAACTTAATGCTCAAATTGATGCTCTTAACAGAAAATTAGAGAAAAATTTTGATGTACCTGGTAATAACACTAAAACAACAAAAGAATTAATTAATAAAGAAGTACAGACAGTTAATTTTACAACTGAAATATATAGTAAACTATCTTATAGACCTGTGATAATATCGGATCCCCAGCTAAAAGCATATGTAAATAGTAATAATGCTGTAGTCTTAGGTAATATACCAAAAGATTTCGAAAATAGATCTGACAAAATTGAGAATTATTGTAAGTTAAATAAGAGTAGAGATTATAATGAGTCAGTCAAAACAAGTGGCTCACCAAAGGAAGATAAAAATATAGACGATGTGAATAATAGATTAAAAGAGGCAAAAAATTATAGTACAATATTAGCCAACCAAAATATTGACAAATCAGATCAAACAAGTTTGGGTACAACACATGAAAGTTCATCAGATGCTTCATTTGTTAGCACATTGACTTCCAATGAATTTAATAACCAAACAGATATTTCTTCAGAATCAGAAAATGCAAATGAATGTGTAATTAAAGATGGAACCAATTCTACTAAAACCCCATGTACTCAAGTGCTATATTCAGATGTCAGTAATCAAGTGAATTTGTTACCAAATCAACCATTGCAGATTAATGAATCTGAATCGTCATTAGATATTGAAAGTACAGTATTAATAAATAAATTAGACGAAACAGTGTCTCAGATAGAGAGTCATATACCAGCTAGTCCTTCCCCACCGATATTAAATGTGTGTGCGGCAGATAGAACAGAGATTTCCTCAAACGAGTTTTGTATACCTAGTCAGCCTGCAGCACCTCCTCCTCCGCCGTTACCAGGCATAACGCCTTCGCCGCCGCCCACGCCAGGGACGCCTGCGGACTCTGCAGTGTTTCCAACAACGTCCTTACCAGGAGCGTGTATCTTGACTTCAGAAAAATCTGCGACTATTTCTCCCCCTCCGCCACCTCCTCCTATGATAGATGTGTCATCTCTAACTTGTATGGGTCCCCAACCACCGCCAATGCCAGAAATGGGTCCATCCCCACCTCCAATGCAAGGAATGGGACCACCGCCACCTCCCATGCCAGGAATGGGGCCGCCTCCACCTCCCATGCCTGGTATGGGGCCTCCGCCCCCACCGATGCCTAGTATGGGACCACCCCCACCTCCAATGCCTGGTATGGGTCCACCTCCCCCACCACTGCCAGGAATGGGTCCACCTCCCCCACCACTGCCAGGAATGGGTCCACCTCCCCCACCTATGCCAGGAATGGGTCCACTTCCCCCTCCGATGCCGGGTATGGAACTACACCCACCCATGTCTGGTGGTAGTCCGTTACCACCGCCCATGCCAGGGATGGTTCCCCCACCTCCAAACATGTCAGGACCGCCACCTGGTCAAGTGCCGTACTCTGGACCTATACCGTTTCCTGCGCCTCCTGTTGGCGGTTGGAGCATGCAAAGATCTAGTGAGTATATATTTATTGCTTTTAAAAAATAGGTCCAGTAGATTTTTCTTAAGTTTATATAGGCAGATAAAAGTGTATTTATGGGTATTTCCTTTTGAACATTAATTTATAGTAGGTACATGTTAGAAATCACGAATGTATGTTAAATGAAGACAATTAATTTAATTTTTAGAATTAAAGAAGTTATTGTAAAGTATCTTGTTTTACAGCCCTTAGAAAGACCCCTGTAAAACCAGCAGCACCCATGAAACCATTATACTGGACTCGAATTTTGGCAACTCAAGCACCACCTACTTGTCAAGGAGAATCGGATTCAGTTAATTCAAAACCTTTATGGCTAGAAATTGAAGAAACAAAACTAGATAACATTGAGGAGTTTACAGATCTCTTTTCACGGCAAGTCGTCAAGGCACCGGTAAAGAAAAAGGTTGAAGTCAAAACAAAAATTCAACCAGTAAAAATTTTAGATAGCAAGCGATCCCAAAATGTTGGGATTCTAGCTCAAAGTTTACATGTAGAATTTTCCGAAATAGAGAACGCTATTTATAATTTTGATACATCAGTTGTAAGTTTAGAAGCTCTACAACAAATTTATGAGTTGGTAAGTTCACTCGTATATCTGGACTTGGTTCCACCTTTAACTATGAATGAGTTTACATCGGAAAATTTTATCTCTTACAGCGTGCCACTGAAGAAGAGCTGAACATGATAAAGGAGCATTTGAAAAATAAACCGCAAATACCTCTAGATAGGCCGGAAGCATTTTTGCATGATTTATCAAGCATTCCTAATTTCGCGGAACGGATATCCTGCTTTATGTTCCAAGCGGATTTTGAAGATGCAGTCAGCACAATGATGCACAAATTAGACAATTTGAAACACACATGTGAGGTAATTGTATAAGAATCTTTATTTGATGATGATGCTTGTTGAAATTTTAAAATACAAGTTCTCTAAAACAGAAATAACATTTTTTGGAAATAAATTCTAATGTGTGTTCTTTTTGTTGATTTCAGTTTCTTACAACAAATGAATCTCTAAAGAAATTATTTGCCATTATTTTAACATTGGGCAATTATATGAATGGTGGAAACGGGCAAAGGGGTCAAGCGGACGGATTTGGTCTGGAGATACTTGCGAAACTAAAAGATGTTAAGGTATGAACATGCATAGCAATCCAAAGAGACATGAAACATAATTGGCAAGATTTTAAGAATTTGAATTTGCAAAGTTATAAGTTATAAAATAGCCTTTACTAATGTTTCATCTAATTTGGAATGTCTTGTAAATGACTCCTCTATTGTGTCTAGATTCTCGGCATTCAATGGGTTAATCCATTGAATGTATACATTGAAAACACCCACACCAATACAAACAGACATGTTCATGCACGCAAATGTTTTTATTGCCCGGGGATTGGACTTGGAACCCTTGGTTAGCTGACGTCTTAACCATTACACCATATCGTCAAAATATGGGTATTAACAATGGAGAACCATACTTATATTTTGTATATATATATATATATATATATATAATGTTTATATATATAAATTAATATAAATGTTTTTATTGCCCGGGGATTGGACTTGGAACCCTTGGTTAGCTGACGTCTTAACCATTACACCATATCGTCAAAATATGGGTATTAACAATGGAGAACCATACTTATATTTTGTAATATATATATTGTAAATACATATACAAAGGAAACACCCAGGCCAATAAAAAACAATACACGAATGTTGATACTGCCCGTTGATTCAACCCGGAACACCTGGTGTAAGACTCGAACTCTCAACCAATTACACGACATGGGTCGTCCAATGAAAAATACAATAATGATTGTATGTTATGGCAGTCGAAGCAGTGCAACGTGACGCTGTTGCACTTTATAGTGCGCACGTACATGAGAAGTGCTGGCGCGGGTGTTTGGGCGTTGCCCGTGCCGGAGCCTGGGGACGTGGCCCGCGCTGCTGCGATAGACTTTGCTGACGTTGCCGCTCATCTCTCCGCGCTTGCGTCTAGACTTGCAGGTAGGAAGAAGTTCTTGATGTAGTAATTTATGCATAGCGTTTTCTCTGTCTACGATTTTTTGCTTGATTGCTGCTGACGTTGCCGCTCATCTCTCCGCGCTTGCAGGTAGGAATAAGTTCTTGATGTATTTTTTGTGCAAAAGGCTTTGCTGACGGTGTCGCTCATCTCTCTGCGCTTGCAGCTAGGAATAAGTTCTTGATATATTTTTGTGCAATAGACTTTGCTGCAGTTGCACCTCATCTCTCCGCGCTTGCGTCTAGACTTGCAGGTAGGAAGAAGTGCTTGATGTAGTTATTTATGCATAGATGTATTTTCTCTGTCTACGATTTTTTCTTGATTGATGCTGACATTGCCGTTCATCTATCCGCGCTTGCGTCTAGACTTGAAGGTAGGACGAAGTTCTTGATGTATTTTTGAGCAATAGACTTTGCTGACATTGCCGCACATCTATCCGCGCTACGATCTAGACTTGCAGGTAGGTCGAAGTTCTTGTTGTAATTTTTGCTTAATTGATGCTAAAGTTGCCACTCGCCTATCCGCGCTTGGGTCTAGACTTGCAGGTAGGATGGAGGTCTTGATGTAAATATTTCTTACATATAATTTTCTCTGTCTACGATTTTTTTCCTTCATTGATGCTGACGTAACTGCTCATCTCTCCGCGCTTGGATCTAGACTTTCAGATAGAATTTGATGTATTTTTGATTGTTTGACGTCAGACTTACTTGTTCACTAGGTACTAAGTTATTAAGGTAGGTACCACCGCAGTGCCAGATGTCGTCCAGTGAAATAGAAGCTTTTGCACTTCTGTGTTTCGGGATGAGGACACTGTAGCTAGTAAAATTACCGGGTATGAGTGATCTAACATTTGGCTCGGTTGAAGGGCGCAGTGTGGCATTGATCAAGAATAATAACTGTCTATTAGTTGTGTGTTTCAATCAGTGCCACTCTGTCGAGGTTAGGCGTATCACTTACCATCAGATGAGCGTCCTGACTGTCGTGAACACTGTGAAATTAAAAAAAACTTGTTAACACCTACTAATCAGCTTTGGACCTGCGTGGTTAACGGCCCAGAGTACCCATAGGCACTATATTTTCGCAATGCGACGTTAAATGCGTTGATTAACTGATTGAAGGTAAAGTTAGATTCAAGAGAAAAAAGAAATGTTATCGGGGTTGTATAAAATATTTTGTAAATAAATATTTCTTCTTCTTTCTTCAAAGATAATAGAAATCGAGATCTTTGAGACTAAATTTGTCATTGGCATTCAAAGTGTTAATGTTGCTCGTTTCAGCTTGCAAGCAAATGACGAAAAAGGTGATTGACGCGGACGCACAGTCGCCGGCCAGCGAGGACTCCCCGGCGGTGGAGGCCCACAAGAGGCTCGATGTGTTTCGAGAGAAGATGACCACATTCCTTACCGCGGCCGAAGAGAAACTAAAAGCTGAACGCGAGAACTTGGAGGATTGTCGCACCAAATTCGTGGCGACTATAAAATTCTACCAGTACACCCCGAAATGTGGCAAAGTAGAAGATTGCGAGCCGAAGGAGTTTTTCAGTTTGTGGACGTCGTTTTGTAGTGATTTCAAGGATATTTACAAGAAGGAAGAACAGATTGCTATTAAGGAGAAGTAAGTTTATGAATTAGTTACTTTCTCACTTAATTGAACATCCCGTAACAGTAGTGTATACACTACTGTTACGGGATGTTCAATTGGAATAAATCCCTAAGTTTGGCGGGCATTTAAAAATAGATATTTTTGTCCACACAAAGTCTTTTGTGTATGTGTTTGTCTATATCACCTAATTTCTATTTCATAAGCAATATCAGTCTTTATATATTTTACCTACCAGAAACAATTGACATAGTCTTGTTATCAATTAAATATGTACAATATTTTAGATTTATGCTTATTATAAATACCTTTTTCTTTACAGATTAAAAGAAGCTAAAAAGATGCAAGAAGAAAGAAAATCCTTAACACAGCCTAAAAAAGAGGGTGGCCTAAAAGCAAGACTTCAAAAATTGTCCAGTACCAGAAAATAAGTATGATCTGCCATTTTAATGCAAATGTTAACCATTTTGTTTATCTAAAATACTCTTACAAACTTAGATGTAAGGAACTATATATTTATAAATCTGCCTCAATTGCAATGTGCTTGTGATTATAGGGGCATTGCGTTGTTATAACTTGAATCAGTAAATGTAATATATATATATGTAATTAATACAAGCCGATCTTATGCCAATTCTTTAAATATATTCATTAATGACTGAGACTTTAGTGCTAAAATTTGATATATATATTTTTATAATTTAATGTCAATACAACACAGAAGGCTTCCATTATGTTATATCGAAATCTAAAGGTATGCACAAATCCTTATAAACAAATAAAACCTACAAGTTATCTTACTGCTACTGTTTCAAACATATACCATTTATGATACTCATGGAAGAATTTAATAAACATGTAATGGCTAGCAAACAAGCCAGACTTAAAAAAATATATGTTCATATAAGAATACTTAATAAGGTCTAAAATAGATTTTTGAGTACACAAGTACATAAAAAATAAACAAACAGTCAATAAATAACTGGTTATTTATTATTCTTGAATATTAATTATTCTGATGGCCTGGTATATTTAAAAATCTGAAGTGTATTATGATCAATGTTATTTTGCCCTAATAGCAGGTTATAATTTTGCCATAAATATAATTTAAATGAACACTCCATCAAAAAGTATGTATTTACCTTCAACAGAACCATGAAATTATATAGATAACAATGAAACTCCCACTAACTTAGTTATGATAGTTTCTCAAAAAATGATATTGAGTGGGTAAGCAAGGCGATTGTAACAAAACTAATTTGATTTCTAATATATTTTTATTTAAACATAATGTACAAAATCATTTGTGAGAGTGTTAAATTATAATAAGCTTCCATGAGAAGCTAATCATAGTAATTGCTATTTAAAATAAGATATCAATCTGTTTGATAGTTAAAAAATCAAACAATAAATAGGTATATACACTTGTATATAATTCACAAAAATCCTGGCATATTTTTCCTTGCTTTCAAATTATGTTAATGAGATCAGGCAAATTAGTCAAAAAGTGGCATGTCTATCAAATGCAGCACAGTTGCAAACACTTACAATGTTTAAATTTGTGTGAACATTTCAAGATCTTATTGTCTTCATTGTACCTGATCTAACCTTTTAATGGAACATAAGATTTATATATGTACGAAAATGGTGCTGTAATTTATTATATTGTATATAATGTCTAAAATAAATTAAACAAATTATTTATTGTTTCATTAAATGTAATCCAGACACTTTTGTTGCCATATTTCCTTAAATTTCCTTTCAATTTTTCTATTCTTAGCAAGTGACTGGCTTAAATTATCAAGACTTTTTTTAAGAGCTTGCCATTGCATGAAACTAAGATGGCTGGTTAATGATAGTTTACTTGATTCATTTCTGTAATTTTCTTCTTGGCTCAGAAATTCATCAAGAGATATTTTATTGGTGACATTATCTGCGGAATGTATCTGTTTACACTTCATATCCATGTTTACATTTTGATTATTATAAAATGATTTGAAATATTCCCTAGATACTGATATGCCTGTATCCATTTGTCCCTTATCTATGGAAATCTGCGGAATAGGCTCTACATGAGGTTTAATGGAGACCAAGTCTGCATCTATTTCATCTTTTTTTTCATTGTTAATGTCTTTCACATATTCCAGGATTGTGTCTATGGATGGATCATCATCTGCAATATTTAGCTTTACCTGAATACTTTTTCTGTAGCTCCACTGAAATCTACCATAATTATCAATATTTTTTATATCTAACCATTCTTCTATATCAGAAGGAATATGGTATTCTGTAGGTAAAAAGGGAACACCTTTAGACTGCAATGATTCCAATAATGGATAAAATGTTTTAAACCATGAGCAGCCATACTGCAGTAGTAGGGTACTAATAGACCATATTCGACTTAAAAGTGCATAAGGCATCAAAGACATCCAATGACTTTCACCCCTTTTGACTCTGTTCAAATAGTAAACTGATGCCTGTTTAGAACACACACATATTCGCATCATAATTTTAGAAAATGACATTATTCGCACCAAAACGTATTCTAGCATTTGGCGAGTTGGAAAATATTTTTCGTCATCATTATTGCAGGGAATTACAGAAAGAAAACTTTGAATATCCCCTAACAAATTCAATGATAGGTATCTACGCAAAGCTGTATTGATTTTTTTTAATAATCGGTAACCAATATCGTTACGGAATTTCCTGTCAAACTTGTAAATAAATCTTGAAAGGAGAGCGGACTCTTTGTGCAGTGGGGATTGTTTGGTTAGCAATTTTATTGCATTTTTGCATCCATGCATGACATCCCGCATATCTGGAACAAAAGGTATTTTTATATTGTCATAATTAGCTAATACTTCTTGTAATAAAACTGGAATGAAATTTTGCGACAAACAAAACTAACCAATCGAACATGGATAAAGAATCGTGTTTACAGAAGGCGGTTGGACGCCTGGATCATTCCATGGTTCCATGTTATTTCAATGATTTTGGTATCCAGTTTTTTCACATTAAACAGCATTGCTTTAATGTGACATGTGAATAAAAATATAGATTGTTTAAAAATGATCTAAACCCTAAAAGTATTCAACTTACAATAACCTAAAATTGAAAACTTTTTATAATGACAGTGACAGCATTATTTTGACGTTTCATTCATCTCTCTCTTGGTTTGTTTCTTTGAGGTTGATTATCTGTTACACTGGGACCACACTAACAAGAAATGACATTAATTAACGCGTTAATAACTTCAAGTGTGGCTACCACATAAACGCGATAATTTTTAACGGCATTAAAACGTTGTTTGCCGTTTGGCGATAACTCGACTGTCGGTACATCAAAGAGATTAACGCAAGAGTTCATGCGTGGACACTTGATTTGATATTCTCAGATAGTGTCGTGATCGCTTCGAATCGCACGTGTGTTTTGATTTAAAGAATGGGGTTGCCTCGTTTATTTTTGCATTTAAAGTATATTGGTTATTATAGGTAATTGGTTAAATAGGTATTACAGTTTGTATAAAAGATGTATTCCTTTCCGATACTTAAAACTAATACCACTGGTTTATTCCGTTATATATTATATTCATTAACCGAATACCACTCGTAAATAATTTACCCAATGTTGGCGAATTAATGGTACCCATTGAAAATGAATTTTAGCGGATGCCGCTTTCTTACGTTATTGTGTTGTTTGTATATTTTTACGAGCCCAGCATGGGGCACGAGCTTACCCTGAAAGGATGTTTAGGCCTTAATCGTCCACACGGGGCCAGTGCGGGTGTCCAACCCGCACTGGCCCCGTGTCTTCACGCACAACCTTTGAATCTCTTCGCAGGCGTGCGCCGGTTTCCTTACGATGTTTTTCTTAACCGTAAGAGCGTCGAATAACGTACATATAATTTCGAAAATACATTTGCACGTAACGGGATTTGAACCTCAGCCCTCCGGTAGGATGGCGGTTGCCCTCACTTACACACATTAGATGGACAAACACGAAGAAATATCAATCGAAAATTGCCGAGCCGCTTAACACATACGTTCACTTATTGTTGTATTTATGAATTAAAATTATTCAGTAAAATTTTTACCTTTAGGCGTTATACAATCAAAAGCATTAACATACTACGAGACTAGACTGTTGTCGCAAGGATAAACTAGTTTTTATAGCCGTTTTACATTCCGCGACGATAGTGACGTTTTCAGAACCTTTCCAAAACAGTTGTAGAGTCTGTTTCACGAAAGAAGTCCCGCAGACGTTGCGCCACTGTCACCAGACGGAATGATACCAGTACTGAGAAAAATATTAACCTACTTTAAATTTAAGGATAATAATAAAAAAATATCTATAATGTTTGAATAAAACAAGTTTCATATTTTATAAAATAAAGAAACTAATACGTATTATATATGACGTCATTTAGCATTTACTCTTTAACCGGCGCAGTTGCATATTATATTCAACAGACGCAACAGTTTTTTTAATTATCTACCTAAATTCTAAAAATAATTATTTATTACTTCAAAATCATTAATTCATTATTTGAGTGTGTGTTATACTTGGCTATTGCCCCTTTTGCACTTACGGTATGCATCTGATGTTTCTAGTTCAATTAATATATTCATAATATTTTGTAATTATTAACGATATAGCAGCTGTTTGTCTTTAAAAGCAAATAAATGATTTATCTATACGAATATTGTGGCTATAATAAACTTGTTACAGACAAGTTAACTCAATGTTGGTGGTTCCTTCGGATAAATGGAACATTTGCAAATAAATTACGAAAATAATAATAATTTTACTTAACTTAAGATAGCTTATTTCGATTACGTCGCAGCCTTACGTGTTTAAAGTTGTCTCTTATAATAAATTAAACAGTGCAAAAGTAAAAAATCCAATCAAATCGGCAAAAAATATTTATATGGCAACTCTAAAAAGTACCCATTATGGCGGCGGGTCTCCTGTAAAAATAGTTGCGTGGTATTAAATCACCTTGGTTTTTTATTTCGTTTGTAGGAACGCTTTTAACGTTGATAAAATACGTCAAATCAAACTTTTTTACAACTATTGGTATCATGAACAATCCGTATAACGCTTTGATGGAGCTTAAAACTCACCGAAATCTATTACAACAACTCGATTCATAGAATTGGCAAACGACAATATGACCAATCTGTCAAATTTAGTTCCACAAATCGCCGCGGGCCTTCTTTCGTGAAACAGACTTTAGTCGCTTACTATATTTACGTCCGCAAACTATATTTATTTACGTACACGAACTATATTTACGTCTCCGAACTATAATTACGTCGCGAAACCACCTCGTCGGTAAACGAATGAAACAGTTGCGAAACGATCTACTCCGCGTAACGACATCATCCATGCTACGATGAAACCAGTCGCCGCCCTTTTGTAGCTAGATCTAGTACTTTTTAGTATAGGTGAACTCCTTTTTTAACGATTTCGAACAGAAAATCTTTTGATGGTCTTCCCTTGCCCTTTTTTACTTCCCAAAAAGCCCTTTTTCTAAAACTGAGGAGGCAACACTGGTTGCAACTAGAACTACTGGCCAGTGTTCCCACATTGAGGGGAAGTTCCCCTTTTGAGGGGAAATTAGAGTTCAGAGGGGAAGCAAAAGAGAAAAATCACGGGAAAAATGTACCCCATAGGATTGCAGAAATTTTGGGAACTATTTTTTTGACCATCGCGTACCAGCGTGTAACCGTATTCAAGAAATAGTGCAGGTAGCGTATACTTAACCTTATTTCTATTCCCTTTAAGGCCATAAATACTATTCTTGGCTAAAATGTGTATGCTGGTTGCGGAAACTATCTTGGAATTAGAAATTGAATATACAGCCCCAAGATTTATATATTCCTGATGAGGTTATAAACAAAATATGAACATTTATAACAACTATATTTTATTCATGCTTAGTCTTTTTTTAGAGCGGGCCTCTGGTGATACTATAATATCCCCAACCTCCCTCCTCCCCTCCTAATGCTAACATTAAAACAGGGCTAATAGGCATGATGACTGGGTCCTGAAATCGTAAGAACTATTTCATATTATTACAAATCTGGGTTAAATATAACGATGTTCTTACTCTCAGCTCGAAAACTCATGTTTTATGGATTTTATTAGTCTTCAAAGTTAGATGGGCAAGTCCATTTTTAAAGTACATTAATTGTCAAAAATTTGTTAACAAAAGGATAACACGTACAATTTAAAGCAACTTTTGCTATGAAACCGTTTTAGTAAACGCAACATTTAATATAGTTGTAGTACAAAATTCACAAACTATGCATACTAATTACTGATGCGTGACGTCATAACTAGGTAGCCATTTGTATGAAGCGTTTTTGGGAAAGTCCATTAATGTGTTTTTAGAATTGGAAAATCTCTGTGAGTTTTAATGTTAACTGAGTATTTTTTTTACCAATGTTTCTATTATTATGCGGTCCATCGATATAATAACAGAAAAAAAAATTGTCATCATCCCTATTCTAATGCCAACATTAAAACTAAAGCAGGAAAAGAAATTGAGGGGAAAAAAGTCTCGGGAAGGGGAAATCGGAATTGAGACGTGGGGAAAGGAATTTATTAGTGGAAACACTGCTACTGTCCTCGCCGGCTCTGTGGAAACTGACCAAAGAGTATATAAATAAAAGAGTATATAAAACGGACTACCTGATGTGCCGTTTCCAATAACGCATTATTAGGACCAAATAATTATTTGGTCTGCCGTATCTTTTATTTTGTGAATGTACATTTTTAAAGGCTTTATTAATTAAGGTAGGTTATTATAAATAGTGATACGCGTTATAGCAGAGCGCATCAAAAACTAATCAACGTCAGCTGTTTTTAGGTTACATCTACCACCGGTAAAATGCCCAAACATAAGAAAAAGGAAAGTTCCAGCAGTGACAGTGATGAAGGTCCTGTTGATGTAAGTATTATGTATTTTTTTTTGTCTACACCTAATAAAACTAATAGCACGCTATAAAATACGTTTCATTTGAATAACATCCTACCTTGTTAAAATTTGGTACCTTGGTATTCATAGATAACTATTTACAGTAAATAAATTGGAAAGATTCGGAGAATTATTTGGAAAAATATATATCGTTAATTATGTCTCTTTTAGAGAAACCCTCCACCAGAGAAGAAGGCTAAAATGGGGTCCCGAACAGACGATAAAGAACCAACTTGGGTATTACAAGGCAAGAAACTGGTAAAAGTTCGAGAATTTAAGGGGAAAGTCTATGTGGATGTAAGGGAGTTCTATGAAAAGAATGGTGAATTGTTGCCTGGTAAGAAGGGAGTTAGCTTGACACCTGAACAATGGCGCAAACTGCTGTCTTTAGGTGATGAAATAAACGAAACTATCAGTAGCTTATGTTAAGAACATTGCATTTGTTAAGATTTTGTTTTTATATGAATACAAATACTTGAAGCATTGTATTTTACTTTTATTTAAATAAAACATTGTAAGTTCATATTTGTTTATTAATATTAAACTTTACATATTTATTTAGGTACATGATTAATGATTTGGAAGTAGGAATTTGAAGATATTTGATGAAAAAAAATAGGTTTTTTTTAAATAGAACATTTCCTAAGTAATGAACAATTAGATTGTTCTTAGTTATGAACACTGCAAAAGTGATATTATTTGGACAATAAAACTAGAAGTTACATGTACAAAAGTAAAACATTAAAAGTTACATGTCTAGAACAACTCAGTATTTGTCAAAAGTTGTGATCTGTCAAAAGCATTTGACTGCGTCGATCATGAGACCTTACTTATCAAGTTAAGACATTACGGTGTATCAGATTGTTCAGTAAAATACTTAAGATCTTATTTGACGGGCAGAACTCAAAAGGTTGTTGTAAACGGTTCTAGCTCTTCTGGTGGCCCACTACGCATGGGCGTGCCTCAGGGTTCTGTATTGGGTCCTTTACTGTTTCTTTTATACATAAATGACCTTCCTTCCCATTGTCATAAACTTTCTGACATAGTACTATTTGCAGATGATACATCATTGCTTTTTAACGTTAATAGAAAAAAAGAAACATTTGACGATGTAAATGGTGCTATCTCACAAGTAATGCATTGGTTTACAGTTAATAATTTATTGCTTAACACTAAAAAAACTAATTGTATAAAATTCTCATTACCTAATGTGAGGCAGGTCATCACCAGTATTAATTTGAATGACGAATGCTTAAAAATTGTTGATAGTACAGTATTTCTAGGAATTACTATAGATTCAAAACTCCAGTGGGGACCTCATATTGAAGCTTTGGCAGGTAGACTTAGCTCAGCAGCGTATGCAGTTAGGAAAATAAGGCTCTTAACCGATATTGATACAGCAAGATTGGTTTATTTTAGTTATTTTCATAGTATAATGTCATATGGTCTTCTGTTGTGGGGCTCAGCTGCTGATATTAACACTATATTTGTACTTCAAAAAAGAGCCATCCGAGCCATTTATAACCTTAGACCACGTGATTCACTTCGGGAAGTATTTAAAAAAATCGATATTTTAACAGTAGCGTCTCAATACATTTACCATAATCTAGTTTATGTCCACAAAAATCTTCATTTGTTTGAAAAAAATTGTGACGTACATAACTTTAATACTAGGAACAAAAACAAACTTGCTGTCCCAAATCTTAGACTAAGTAAAGTAGGAAAATCATTTGTTGGAAGAGGCATAACATTCTTTAATAAAATACCACAAAATCTTGCCGAATTGCCTTTTCACCAGTTTAAATTAAAGATTAAAAAAACCCTCATGAAAAAAGGTTACTATACAATAGAAGAATATTTATCGGATAAAGATGTGTGGTCTTGCACTTAGTGTTCCAGTTACAAAATCTTTGTAATAAATTATTGTAAATCTATGTGTAGGTAAATGACAAAACTGTAACCACTGATATAAAAAGATTAAAAGAGTAACTCGAGTTTCTTGCCGGCTCTTCTCGAAGATCCTACTTATTCCGAACCGGTGGTAGAGTCACAAAAATATCATAATAATAACAATTGACGATTCAAAAGTATCTGTAACAGATTTATTTGAATAAAGATTTTTTTCCTTCTTTCTTTCTTTCTTTCATTTTTGTAGGCTACAATATTTTTAAATCTGGTGCTATCAATATTTGTAAAAATGTATGTATCAACATTAATTTAGGCAAAAGTTGAACCTTAATATAAATATCAAAGATATACACTATAGTTATGGAAGTCAGTATAAATGCTTTAAAGTAGGTTTTTATACACAATTAACTGAAATCTACTTTCATTTTAACCCTCAATGGGAATCCAGACAAAATAGAATATCAATTGTGTCTGGTACCTTAAGGCTTCATTGGCAGTCAAAGCCTTAAAAATAATTGATTATTGAATGTTGCTTAAAAATGAAAGTGTATTTTGAGTATTCTTTCTCATATATCTCAAAGAACAGGATATTCTTTTGATATATATAATTTATCTATATAACCTGTTTTACTAGAAAATTCCATAGAAAGATATATAAATATTCATATTTTTATGATAGGTATTAAGATATTAGGATACAAGAGTAAAATTCACTAATTAATGAGATGCATTGTACAAAGTTTATAATATGTAGGCATTATCTTATATACTTACATAAATTGTCTTAACCTTGAACTTATAATTTTTGGACAAAAGTAAATTTCCGAGATATACATTATATTCAAATTCCCATAAACATTGAAGAGAATCTAAGTATTCACTGTAACATTGACTGTTAAAGATGATATAAAAATACCTCTATGAATACATCAAAGAATGAAAATTGACTACAATAATTACATTTGGTATGACATTTCGGTATTTTTGATATTAAATATCAGTTTGGTACATATGGCACCAATCGCGATTCCTAACATTTAAAATAAAATATGACTAGTCTTACTAGTAACGCTGGTTTAGATAAAATGATATAAATAGTACTTAATTTGTAAACTTGCTTAGTTAGAATAAGATAGTCTAGGTATCAATGTAATTTGGATTGTATTTTTTTTTATCACAAATCAAAAACAAAACTCCAATGATAAAAGAACAAATTTCATAAAGAAAACAAGTGCAGAACGGCAAGTATTTATCTATCTACTTCTTAAAGGACATTTATTTAAAATAAAATTAAATGCATATATCTACGGTAAATAACGTAACTGCTGTAACCCGTATATAACTTATATGAAGGTTACAGCAGTTTCGCTTTTTAAAGGATTCAATTCACTACAAAATATATTTTTAAAAAATATATGTTTTTTATCACATTAACCTAAAACATAATGGTTGAGATTCATTATCAGAACTACAATAAAATAAATTCCTGCCTAAATTTATATCCCAGTGAAATCTGGATTTGGATACCTGTAATAAGTTTCATAGAGCGTTAAATGGATATAAATATCAGTATAAAATAAAAAGTTCATTAATTATGTAGGTACATTATAGATCTATAAATATTAACTTATTTAAGTTTTGGCTTAATGTGGAAGCAGTCGATTTTGAAGTGTTCACACATTTCTTGCACCTGAAAAGAGTATAATAATATTCCAATATGTTTACTGTTCATCTATAATATATAAATTAAATCGGAATGTCCGTTTGTAATAATATTGAAATAAAAATTTTTTTCTTCATGCATTCGAATTTATACGGTACATACACGAAAACAAAAAAAAATTTTGCTTGTCTGTCTGTTTGTTCCGGGAAATCTCTGAAACGGTTGGACCGATTTGGACCAGACTTTTTTGGCAGGTAGCTGATAGAAAATACTTATTATTATATAAAAATAAAGCAATGTTATACCACCGCACGGCGTGCGCAAGCTGCGCGCTGTAAGGTTTTGTATTACTACGGGAGAATATATTCTTATACCGCGGGGAACAGCTCGTATAAAAGAAGTATGGAACCTAAATCAATTCGATAGGATTTACCGTTTGCGTGCACCAAAGGTGAGGATTACAGATTGACGTTCAAGCCATAATCCTCACCAACCTATAGCTACAACTTCGTAACTAAAGTGGTACTATTTTTTACTTGTGAGACTATTAGGACTATTCCAAGACTAGTTTTAGCGTTGTCAAAATTCGTTTTCATTGAGATTTCAAATATGAGGACTACAACTTGAAGCACGCATACTCTAAAATGTTGAATACAGCTTTAGTTAGTTGAAATCCTATATATCAACATATCGCATTCTACGGCCTGACACAGGTCACACAATCATTTTAATCAATTATTTTCGCTTCATACGACTATTTTTGGTATAAACTTCAAACCGAAAATCGTAGTCGATTCGTAGAGATTTCAAGTTTTCAAATGTTCAAACGCCGTAATCCTCACCATGGTACCTTTTTATCTCGGGAACCTCTTAAGGACTATTTCTCAAATTTGGCATATCTTTTGATATTCATTGAGATTTAAAAAATGAGGATTACAGCTTGAGCCACACGAATTTATTGTTGAAAGTCGTATCTGAAGTAATTTAGTGGAATTGGGGCCTTACCGTTACCATGGTTACTGCAAAGTCACCGAAACGTCGGGAGAATTATATCCGTAAAATTAGTGTAGATTCAATCTATTGCTCATACTCACCACCCTGGTGCCGTAGTATATATGCGCTGCCGAAGCCACCAGACACAGAACTACAAGAAGCATCAGCTCGGTCATGGGCGAGAGGATTGCCAGCAACGAACCGGCCACCACCAGCGCGTACGGTACGAGGAGCGCGTTGAACGCCTCGCATCTCGTATCACTCATTTGGGACACTATGAGGCGGCACTGGCGAAAAAGATTATAATTGTTTTCCTAGAATAAACCATTTGTCTATGCCGCGCGCATAGATCAATCAGTGGAGCACTATATAATAAAAATCTGATCAATACGGCAGACGTACCTTACGCCTAGTACAAACGTCCAGATATGCTTGTATCTCCTCCCTTTTTAATGGATATAAACAATAAGAATCATACCTATATCATATTGTTTATTTTTCCCATTACAGCAGATATCAATTTTGACAAACGAGTAGCTATCTGCTGGCTTAGCCTGCTGGCTAAGCGGTGCGGATTGGACGACTTCACACAACCTTTGAATCTCTTCGCCGGCGTGCATGAAGGTTTCCTCACGATGTTTTCCTTCACCGTAAAAGCGTCGGATAACGTACATATAATTTCGAAAATTCGAAAACACATCGGTACGTGGCGGGATTTGAACCTCAGCCCTCCCGGTAGGAGGGCGACAGTCCACACCATTGAGCCGCCGACGCTCTACAAACAAACAAACATGTGCGCACAAATGTACTGCCCGTATATCGAATCCAGGCACATTTCACTCCACATGAGTTGTCAAAACGAATAATAATCAACTTGATAAAACATTATCATGACATTTCCAGATTCAGGCCTGTATGTCAGAACGAGATTATGTTGATCTTTACTGAAATTGAGTATCGTATAAAGCGCTATCCTTTTCTCATTCTACTTAAGTGAAGATCAACTTTGAGTCTGGATCTAGAATACGGGCCCCAGTCTCTACCATAATACTTACGTTAATATTGGAGAATATAGTTCCGGTGAGCAAGTAGAACAACCTCGGGCTTCTGTCTATGATGTTGTTGGGCGAGTAGATCGCCCACGCGGAACTTAGCGCGAGGAAAGCCACCAACGGCGCAAGGGGTCGCAACGCCTCACATAACGACCGCTGTTTTCCTGTACCGTCGCGGTACGATCTGCGTAACGAACATAACCACCAATCCCATTTTTTTATAACATAGGGAGGCAAACGAGCATGCGGTTCACCTGATGGAAAGTGCCACCGCCGCCCATGGACATTTGCAACAGCTGAGGTCACAGGGATGCGTTGCCGGCCCATCATATAAGAATACGCTTTCTTTATGAAAGACGCCAGGTCATATCTTTCCGGAAACGTTTCCGATGGCAACTGATTCCACAAATTAATCGTACGCAGCAGAAAAGGTCTATCAAAATGGAACTGTGGAAGACCAGCAAGTATCAATAATTAATTATCATTAATATCATTTATTATGATTAGGCCCGTTTGGTGGGTTACGGCCCAATCATCCCATAGTTATGCTTTGCGGGAAGGCCTGTGCCTTGCAGTGAGCCGTTATAGACTCATGATTATGTTTAACACCTCATTACAGGGTTCTCTCTGGGGTATTTTACTCTATAAGTAAGCGATTTTTATAAATCTTTTGAGGAAATAAATACAATATAAAGTTTACAATAAAGTCGGGTTTCTGTCTCTTTGTATACTAACTTAAATCTTGAAAACTACGTAACAGATTATAATGCGGTTTTTAAATAAATAGTGACTTATGAGGATGGTTGCTTTACGCAGTTGACGCAGCGGCAAACGCAGCATGAGACGCAATACGTCAAACACACATATTATATGTGCGTAAAACAATGGTTTTTAATTCTCGTACCTGATATGAAATGATGTGGGATAATCGCATATAAATACCGCGCGCTTTAAATGCTGGTAAATCTGCTCACTACACGAGGCTTTTTTTCAGAATTACTTTTTGCTCTTGGCCGCGGGTGGCATTCAACCCTGGGTAGCTTCACCAGATAAGTGACGAGCGCAGATGGCTCTCAGGAGTCGTCGATGACTTACTTGTAAATGTTCCACAATATAACAGTCTGGCTGGTGATCATCGCGGAGAAGTAGAGCACGAACTCGAACACGATGCCCGGAGTGAGCCCGCCCGGTAACTCCACGTGCCACGCCTTAGGCCCGATCACTGACGTCACTAGCAGTAGCACACACGAGCCCTGTGTACACGAAACTTATATGGAAAACGTGACATAACAAAATCTTCTTTTTTCTTTAATGGCTTTCATAACAATAAACATTAAAATCATTTCAAAACTGACGACGTTATCTTATATTATAAAACTTACATTTGACTGTCCCATGTGGTGTAATGGTTGAGACGTACTACACGGTTACGGGTTCGATCCCCGGGCAGTACCTACCCACAAACATTTGTTGAACACAAACATGACTTTTTTATTGGTCTGGGTGTTTGTATGTGTATAACGAGTATATTTATTGTATATATTTACAAAAAATGTATAAATGCTTATGTTTATAGTACCCAAAAGGAATAGCTACTCCTTTAAATTGGGCCTAGATGGTGCTGTGTGAATGTCAGTAGATATTTATTTATTTTATTTAAACAATATTGAGAATACTTTTTTGAAGTCGGTTATAAATGCCTATATCAAGTCGGGTACTTACAATCATGGTGAAATCATAACCCCACGGCAGAAACATGACGCCGGGTTGTATTTCTCCCAATGGGTCAGGTAGAAGTTAATGAAAATATTCCATATCACGAAGAAAAACCGCAACGGGCTGAGCTCGTCTCTGCAACCAACGTTGATTGATCACTAGGCATTCTCATTCTCTTAGGCCTACGACTAGTGTCGCCAGTTGTCCCGATTTGCGCGGGACGTCCCGATTTTCAGGGGTTTGAGGATGCGTCCCGATTAATTAAAGAAGGAAATCAGATGTTTCATTAAAAAAAATATATTTACGCTAGCTAAATTAAAACGGCACGTCATCAGCGTCACATCACATTTTGTATTGTTACCTGTCCCTATCTGCAACCTCAAATTCCGATTTTGTGGCCTCGTGTCCCGATTCAAAACAAATCGGATCTGGCAACACTACCTACGACTATCGGTACCAGCATATAATTCACAAATATGTAGGTACCTACTCTATTCAACCTATCGCAGTCCACTGCTGGACATAGGTCTCTCCCATTTTGCGCCAGATATCCCGGTCCTCCGCTTTTCTAATCCAGCCTCTACCAGCGACCTTTCGCAAGCCGTCGGTCTATCGGGCCGGAGGGCGTCCTACGCTACGCTTGCCGAGACGCGGTCTCCACTCAAGAACTCGTTTGCTCCATCGGCCATCGGTTCTACGCACAGACATCCGAATATACAATTAGACTGGACAAGCCGCCAAGTTTATAGGCAGTCCCAGTGTCGCAATTTGTTTTCGGTTCTTAGCTGTGAAAAAGTTATTCTATTACTTGGTAAATTTACTGATCATTGCGATGATGGCAATGTTACAATTGCACAGGATGGCATTTGGGAAAAAGGTAATTTCTTCTTATATTCGAGCGTCTTGACTCGTCTCACAGAGCGTAAACTGCAGCCAGTGTATGCTCGTTGAGCTTACATTTGTCGCACTTAAAAACGCGGCTTGCCCCATCTCCTGTATTGGGAAATCTGTGGTTCTACGACATACGTGACCAGCCCACTGCCACTTCAACTTGCCGATAGAGGTACCTATATGGTCCACATTGCCTAGGAAAGCCGCATTAAATAAAAAACTCACTAACATGATGTTAAGTTTCTAGTAGCGGCACGTGGCTCGCATGTGTTGATATTTATTACTTTATTCGTGTTTTGCTAATGTGTACTATATGAATTGTAATTATGAAAATTGTTGTTAACAACCGTGTTCAATGAATTGTGTTAATATTATTACTGTTTATTGCATTTTATTACTGTTCAGTCTTGTTTTATAGCACACAATGCAAACCTGGTAACCTAGTACACGTATAGGGAGAAAAGCGGCCCTGAGCACGCCATTTACGCGAATAGGTACTGAGCGAACTTACAGGGAATCGCGATGATGACTCCCCTGACTGGGGCGGAACCTCGGATGTCGGTTTATTGAGTGTTTAAGTGTTTGAGCTGCTTCGGCCGCCGACCGTCATAACATCGTCTGACCTCGCTCCAACCTATTGCAGTCTACCGCTGGACACAGGTATCCCCCTTTTGCCTTAGATATCCTGGATCTTCACAAGTTGTAATTACTGCAGCTTACCTGCCAAATATGCTGTACAAGCATGTAGGTATTAGGACCGAGGAGTATGAATCAAGGCCATGGTCGAATAGCTCGCCCAAAGGGCCGCTGGTGCCCGTGCGTCTCGCTTGCTTGCCATCGATTCCATCTGCAAACAATATCCTTAGATCATATTACAAAATTCATACAAACCACTGTTCGGTCAGACCTGCACTATTAGGGGATTAAATATATCCACACTGGTACTGTGCTGCATGGCAGATTGTTGTGGAAGGGAGCTGGTGTTCTAGTCAGCCTGAAGTTGCCAATTAAAGCTGTTAGTATTAATCTATTCAATTATGTTAATGAGTGGGGAGTGAGAAGGCAAGGTTAGGGTTTCGGGGGTATGCATGATAATAGGGGTAGGTAAGTTTGGTTACTGCGTGGACAAGTAGGGTTATTTACTCAAGATGGGGCGCCGATGGTTGAAATTAAACAAGGTCAAGTAATATATAAAACTCGTAGTAAGGTTACATAAATAAGAATTTAGTTTTTGAATGCGCCACTGATATGACACAAAGTAGAACGTAACTATGGAGATGTTATCTCTGTGTCGCATCGATTTTATTTTTCTACGTAAATAAAATGAACGTACACTTCCGGGATGTTTTGTATTAAAATGTTATTATGTAACAGATAGCAAAATTAATACTGATTTAAAGTACACCAAAACAACGTAATTGATTTGTTTCTAAAACCACGGCAAAGCGACATTTAATATCGATATAATGTATTTTTATATACCTGAGTACAAAATTAGTAAATTTGTTGTTGTATTGTGCCTCTGCATAACTATATATTTTCAATATCTACATAAGTATATCTTTTTAAATAAACACAATTCTTAATAGTAAATTTACTCAAGTAACACTCCGATTAAATTCTTAGAAGTAGGTACTATTGCAGCCTTCGATACCAAAATAGCAATTATTTTATGCATTATGTAAACCACGGTTTTGTTTTTTGAATAAATAAGTAATCATAATAAAAAAGTATTGTAGTAACTCGTTTGTTGAAGCATCTCCAGGGTCTAACAATAGATTTTCTATAATGTCTTGATTCGATATACTCATACCTGTTTTCTTGTTACCCCAATTGGTGTACATCCGTAAAGTAACAGTTATAAAAAACCGTAGATAAGCGTTTAACACAGATCTAATTACGTAATTCAAATCTGTGTCAACTTGAAAAATATAACCAAGATGTGAGACACAATTTTGTAACCCCGTTATCGGGGTGAGACGTTAACATTAGATAACAAAGGGCACGAGAGAACTCTACATCCACGTGGTCAGCCAATTGTGCCTATTGTTCAATTTACTAAACTCAAATAGTAACGGTAGCAAACCGTCTTGTCTATAAGTCTATTGTAAACGTTATTTTTACTTCAGACGGAGTACACTTTCCTAAAGAGAACACGCTACGATCATTTCAGTAGGTATTTAATATCGTGTCCTGCTTGCCCAAATAGCTGTTCTCTGCAGGATTTAATGTCAACTGCAAACAACGCTGTCACCGTAGCCAGTTTTTTGGCTTCTACGGTTTGATTTTTGCTATCGATACACTAAAAGGTAGATATGTCATTCATCTTCTCACCGAATGAGAAGTTAGAATGATGAACCAGACATACCCCCCTGTGTCAATTTCTTAGCAGCCTTTAGGCCTCTGGCGTGTTTTTATGTAGCGCCTGTCATCATTTATGACGTAAAAAGATTTTATTATTTACTATAATTCGTTCATAATTTGATATTTTTATCTTATACTCAATATTGAATACATAACTACGCAGTGTTCTTAGTTCAATCTAAAGAATAGATAAGGACAAATTAATTTTAGAATAAAAAACGAATTACCTTCTGGTAACGGAATATAACTGCCATATTATGCATGTGCACCATCATCATCACATGTACAGGCCTTAGTAAACAACATAGCTTATGCCGTAACCACGGGTCTAAAGTGTATGTATTATTGGATGTGAATCCCAGGGACTGGGCCTTACGTTTTTCCGAAGCACGATGGGATTTCATTAATATTATTCGGATCACATCCACATATGACATCGGACCATCATATGTGATTTTTGCCATCAGCGTTGCGATAGATGCTTAATTAATGAAATCGTCAAAGGCGTGGTTGCTAAGAATTCCGCTGGTAGTGAGAAGTCATCATTTTTCAATACGTGGCCAGACAAATACAAGAAACACTTAATCTTAGAATTAATAAGTGCCTAGAAAGAAAACCGTTCCGACAAAGTAATAAAATCGTTACATTACCTTAAGTGAATTCCATTTACATATATATGGAGATGTCAAAATGCAAATAAAATGTATTTAAACTTAACTTTCTACGGTAAGAGGTAGGTCAACTCTAAAATAGGTAGTCGTAAAATATCGGTGAAAATAGTTATGGTATTTTATAAAACGGCTGAATAAAAGCGCAAACAAACAATATACTATTGAAGTAGCATACTTTGAACTTGTTTAAAATTTTTATGAAGCCTATCTCAAGTGTTTATGGTATCTCTGATATAGCAAATGTTTTTTTTCCCAATTTGCTTTACGCTGTAGACAGCAGATGGTCTTTACAGTAACCCAGTGTGGTCAATGTCCCAAATGGTTTTGGCCGTAACAGTTTGCTTGTACCAAATATGAAACTACTCAAAGATTAAATACTTTCTAAATTAAAACTGAAAGACGCTTTCGACTGATTCACAGGATAAGTAGTTAGCGAAGATGGTCAGCATTTTGACTTTATGCATCGAGCCTAGAGGGGTCGTCTGAGTGGCACTCGAGTCTCTGCATAGAGCTCTGGAGGGAGAACTAGATTGACTACTGATATACAATCGGTAAGATGCTTTTTTTCGGAATGACTTATCACTATTCGCCGCAGGTGGCCTTTACAGCTTGACCGGACAACTGCAAAGATGACTCGTAGCCCAAAAGTTTAAGCAACGAGCCTATGGATGTCCCAGAGTGGGACGCGAAGCTCGGCTCAGGGTGTTGAAGTGGGGGCTAGGTAACCTAGTATAAGGTGAAAAGCGACCGGGTACGTTCCGGTAGCACGAATAGGGACTGGTCGAACCCACAGGGACTCGCGACGAAGGTCCCAGGTGGTATCTCAGTCTTGAAATGTTGCATGTGTCCCGAGATACTTTACGTGCTTTGTCCGCCGCGATGGCGACAGTGATCCGATCGTTCGGTAAACTGCTTCCATGGTCTAGCTAGTGCTTTAGATAGCTGCGCGGTCAGGGGCTCGTGGGACCATATTCCGTGGGGAAACCTCATAGTGATAAGAAAATTTGTACGATATTGAATGCTGATTGCTGAATCATCTGATTGTATGTGAAGAAAGATACTATGCTTTGGAGAACACGTTAAACCCTCCCTGGTACTTAGGATGGTACCTAGTCGTTAACAATAGTAGCACCGCAATCCGCACTGGGCCCACGTGGTGGGTTACGACCCAAACTCGCAATAGCCATGCTGTGTGACTCGCAGAAGCACTTATATTGAAGACTTATATAGCCACTTTCAGGTCTGTTATATGCCAATGTAGTTAAATACATTCATGTATACCAAGATGTGCCCCAGATCCAGATTATTGTCCGAAATCTGTAGTAATGTATATTGTAGGTATATCTTTGTTTGTAAAAAACTTGACATTAAAATATAAAAGGTCACTACTAGGACTACTTTGTCAGTAAACATAATGGGATAATGAATGAACCTTGACTTGCGTTTGCTTCATTAGTCTTCTAATAGCATTAAGTTATGAGTTAATATGTTTAACTTTGTAGTACATATTATTATGTCGCCGGCCGATCGTTGTATTGGGCACTTCATGGAAATATCCAGGTGTTACGAGATTCAGTGGCCCAATGTCAAGAAAAATGTTTGTAAATAGGCACTGCTAAAACCAGGCGAATCGTGAAGCACTAAGATACATTTTGTGCCAATGGTATTCTTGTCTTCACATCATTTTCTTTATTTTTGTGGCATAAGTGATAAAGATTTTCTGCCCAACTCTAATTGCAGTAAGTTTTTCCATTATTAAAATTTACAGGAGAATTAATACTATATACTATTTATATAAACATATTTAATATGCATATAAATGTCAGAATTCATCTTTAAATTATTTATCATATTACATGTTATGTAATAATATATTTCTTTAAACATCAAAAAATAATTTAATGTTTTCAAAGGAATACTACAATAAAATTAATGATCATTTACTACTAGTAACTCTACTTGAACTAGCAACCACAAAGCTTGATCCCTGACCTGAACCAAGTCTGATCATATAAATAAAGTCACAATTTGGATTTTTATTACAAAAGCCCTGCATTACTAGGAGAGTTATGCAAACTCTATTATGTAGTCAAAGCAAGTATCTCTAAAACAACATAATTAATTTAAACCACTCAGCTACTATCCATGGAAAATCTAATGTACAAATTAAAAAAATTGAGTATCACATACCTACATGTTCCTGTAATATAGTTGAGTTAAAATTGACTTTCCCATTCAGTAACCTAAACATCACTGATAATTCGACTTAATAATAAACTGAATTTGTATTTATAAATAAGTTTTCTCACCTAATGTATAGGCAACAAACAGGTTGACTGCAGAGACAGCCCACACCCAAGAAGGTATGTAGTCATTTGTAACATTATCCTCGGTGAGAGCATGAAATCCAAAGTCGTAGTAGGAGAACAATAGGAAGTTAATCACGGTCAATAGGAATCCAGCAAATGTTAGCAGGTTTGGTGCCACCCACACCGGGCAAAACTGCAATTTGTTATACTGTGTTAATACATTATACTAAGCGTTATTACATTTACAAATTTTATTCTAACTAAATAAATTATACTGTTAAAATTTAAAATTTCATCTCAATATTTTGAATTACTCTAATATGGTTTTATTTATTATTTAACAAGCAATTACTGACCTGGACGCACCAATTCCAGAATGGATGCATAACATAGTTACTGAGCACACTTGTATCAATTGAATTATACTGAAACAAAAAAAAATGTGATAAGTTTTTATTGTTTTTGTACTTGCTATAACTTAATCCTACATTAAAATATTCCCACCAATTTCTCATAATGTACACAATAAAAGTAATTGAACAACTACTTGAATTTATTTCATTTTTACCTTGTATTTTTCGAACCCTTCCAGTTTATCCGGCGTCAGGAAACGACCCATTATGACCGCTATATGATCTATCGTACTTCACCAAAACAAAAGTATTGATCTAATGGCATATCATTTTAACTAAAAAAGGTTTCACACTTCAGACGAAATAACACAGGTTTTCCAATATGATATTATAACACATAAAACCGATTAAGATTTCACATTCATATATTTCAGTAGATACAGTAGCGGGCGGAGAATGACGACGACTTAACGAGACGGACGACCGACGACCTCTCGATTTGTGGTTTAGTTTGTTTGTTGGCTAGGTTTCGCTAAGTTGGTTTGTTCGCAACATTGACAGACAAACAAAATGAATGCTGTCAAATGAAATGCCTACAATACTTCAGCTGGAGCCACACTAACAAAAAATGCCATTGATTGTCGCGTTGATAAGCGCTAAAATTATTTTCATCGACATTAACAAAAAAATATATTCACACAGCGCCATCTAGCCCTAATTTGGATATTTAACAACGGATAAATATACAAACATACTTTTTATTTGTAAATACAACGTTTTCTACGTGTAATATATAATATGTATGTACATGTAATATGTAATATATACATATTACACGTAGAAAACATCGTATTTACAAATAATCCAGATCAATACAATCAGGCATGTTCATTGCACACAAATGTTTGTACTGCCCGGGGTCGAACCTGAACCCTCGATGTAATAGTCGACGTCGCAATCACAAGATGGGTCGTCAATCTTGCATTTTGCAGAAAATATTTGTATTAAAGATCAATTCCTTTCTAATACTAAAAAGTTATACCTTGTACTGGTAATTTGTTATTCCGTAATAAATATTCTATTCCTAACGAATTCTACAATATGAGATACATGTGTAATACAAATATTTTAAAATATTTCAAGTAGTTTTACTATTAAATCGAAATCAACATTATCAAATCAAATATACAAAATAAATTATTTTCGCATACTTCATTATTCTTGTAAAGTATTGGGTACAATTCCATTTCTCTCTTCAACCTATCGCAGTCCACTGCTGGACATAGGTCTCCCCCATTTTGCGCCAGATATCTTATAGCGTTGAGGATGTTAGACGTTAATCCTTAGTGTGGCCCTAGCATAATTGATTAGACAATATATTTTTTAGTTATACAATAAATAAATGTCTATGAAAATAATCATAGACTTCATTTTTCAAGAAAATAATGCATATAAAGTCTGTTTCACAAAAAAGTCCCGCAGACGTTTCGCCCAAAGAGTAGTATTATATATGGTTTCGCCACTGACACCAGGCGGACTGATACCAGTACTGAGAAAAGTATTTACCTACTTTAAATTTAAGGATAATTACTAAAAGTATCTAAAATGTTTGAATAATAGAGAAACAAATAAATTTTAGAATGTTGTTAATTTATATTTACCCTTTAACTGGCGCTACAAAAAGTAAGACTTTTTGTTTAACTTGTATCTTTTATCCGGCCATTAGCAATTAAATTACGAAAATAATAGTAATTGTATTTATTATAGATAGCTAAACCTACTTAATACAAATACAATAACAAAGTTAGTTATTGTAAAGATAAGGAATCATGTTAAAAAGTTTAAAAACTTTGTGAATAGAGATGCTCATACCCCATATTTTTGAATGCTAAAACAGAATAATACCTTTGACACCTGAATCACCAATAATAAAAAAATGTAAAATTCTTGTAAGTAAATAATTGAAAATACACCAAGTTTAATATTGATTTATTATATTACAGTCACAAAAACATACAAACTTACACAATTTTGATATATTAAATAATGATTTTTTAAAACAAAGGAAATTATTATTATTTCTTCTTTATTCCTGGTTCATCTTTAGAGTGTAGTGTAAGTGCCATGGATGAGGACTGCACAAGGCAGTTCCAGTTATTTCATACTGTGATATTATTATTGTGGAAATCCTCAGGACAGCCTTTTCCAAGCAATTTCTGCTCACACTGTGATGAGTTAAAATATAACCTTTTCTTTATGCTAACTACTTTCATTTTGATGTTTGGTGATGAAAAACTATCATTTCTAGATTATCAGTAGACATTAATGCTTTGATATTTCAATAAAGTACCGTATAAAGTCCATATTTCGCATCAGGCTTATTGCGGTTTGTAAAACTCACTTCCGATAAAAATAAATTACAACCATGTCAACATTAACTTTGGTAGTTTCCTGGAGACTGCTTTTACAGTCCTAAATTTCATTTTTATTCGAAAAATGCCGGTTTTATCGTTTTAATGTTCACTTTTTACTAAACCTTTAACGTCAAAATAATATGTCATACATATATGACGTAAATGACAGTGAATTTACGTTCCGTTTCAAGTAATTTCAATTCGTAATTATTTTTAAAAAACAGCGTTAATTAAAATATAAACTTTACGGTGTCCCTACTTTTATGTTATTTTAACATTTTAAAATCTAAATATTCATTTATATTACATTTGCATGTTCCCTATTACTTAATATCGACTGAGCTGATGTTGTCTCAGATTTCTAGTGTATGTTGACTGTATAATTATTTTGCTTACGGATTTTGATTATTAATCATAAACATACATGGTGACGATACAAATGAATTATTGGTGATATGTTTGTACCGTATAATTGTTCAAACCTCAACACAAACGTTAGGAGTAGCTGACTGTAGTTAAATACATCAGAATGTTTTAAATGACTATATTACGCTGTATTTAGCTCCTTGCTAGTTGTATTTAACGACTTAACGCCATCTAGCATTCACGAGCTTAAGGACAATGAAACTAATGGTTTGAAATATTGTAATAACGGGACATTGATGTATGACGACGGAATATAAAAATATATTCTTAATTTATTATTATTATAATGAAATGTCTATAAAAATATGAAAGTGTATTAGGAAGACAAAGTTTTTCAAAATAATCAAATTGAATAAAGGCTTGTTTTTTTTTATTGTATTTGTATATTGAGAAATGACAGTTAATATACATGGTGTAACCGATAAAATTTACAATTATTTAAAATAAGAATCTTCTCTTGGTTTTAAGTATATCCCACAAATATAAGGCAAATCTATTGACAAAAAATAATAGTATTTTTAGCCATAATCTTAGCCATGGCGCTCAATATGCGATCTTTAACATAGAACCTTGTATGGTAATACATATATACCTACTTATGTACCTAAGTAAACATGTATTTTATTATTAGCCATAAAAAAGACCTTTATGATGTAATGAAAAGGTATCCTATAACGTCCTCACAGCATTGTTGTGGGAGATTTGGGCCGTGATCCACCACGCGTGCTCTTGTGCGGATAGGTGGTACGGCAGGTATATGGTAAACCAAGGCATATACATTTTCTGTAGGTAAGTTTAGATGCATGAGCAAATTTTTTAAACACAACAAAAGCAACATCTCAGGTACCTTTAGGTTACATAGGTAGTAGGTACAATATCAAACTGAACATGATATTAAAAGTAACTAATTTTAAACTGGTATCTTTTCTCAACACACCGACGTTTCGCTCATTTAAGTTCAGATAAAAAGTGTTTTTATTATTGAACGTTTCTTTAAGAGTCCCCATTTAGATGCGATATTTTGAGATACCATGTATTAACTGAACTTTAAATTACTAATCGCTTTTTTGTGGTTCTTTCCGTGTAGATATGTATCTTGACGACCCATGTGGTGTAATGGTCAAGACGTCGGCTGCTACACCAAGGGGGTTCGATCCCCGGGCAATACAAACATTTGCGTGAATGAACATGTCTGTTGTCTGCATGTAATGGTTGGGTGTTTCTATGTATAATATGCATTTCATCATCATCAGCTCATTAAACGTCCCCACCGAGGGGCACTAGCCTACCCGTATTCGTCCACGCGGGCCTAGTGCGGATTGGACGACTTCACACACAACCTTCAAATCTCTTCAAAGGCGTGCATGAAGGTTTCCTTACCATGTTTTCCTTCACCGTAAGAGCGTCGGATAACGTACATATATTTTCGAAAATTCGAAAACACATTGGTACGTGTCGGGATTTGAACCTCAGCTTTCCCGGTAGGAAGGCGACAGTCCACACCATTAAGCCACCGACGCTCTTAATATTTGAAAACAATTCCTCAATAATAGAACTTTAAAGTATTTGTCAGACGCCGTTTGCGTAGTATTTTTTTTTAACTTAGTGCGCGTCAAAGGGTTTTTCAATTTTCTATAGCATATTGAGTAAAAGTCAATATGCCTGTGTAATTTAATTGTGACAATGGCAGGGGAAAATCTATTATACGTATATGTATTTAAATGTTTAGATACTACTGACGCAATAGCAGAGAATACTTAAGTACTGGAGTTTTGTCTTAGAATTAAGCTCATTATTTGATAAACACAATTACCTAAATCATCTACAAATGGGTAATTTGTTATTATCATTATCAAAGAAATGATAAACGTCACGTTTGATTGTGTTTTCTCAACGAAGCTCGTATTCAGCGTGGAACTAACGGACCACGCAGATTACAAGGGTACTTGGAGCAAGGCAGAGCTCTGCTTATCAGTATTTTGTGTCCGTTATTAAACTTCAATATAAACTTGTAATTGGACATGTTACTTAAATCATCGGCTTTGCGGCCGAAAAGCCAGTGGGTGAAGCAAATAGTTTATTATTCATCTAGCAAGGTAAGATCGTTAATTATAGTATGGCATTTCTAATTATTTAATGATTACACGGATGATAAATATGTACACATTTTTTGGTAGGCAATCAATTAAACCTTTATTGATTTTCAAACTTTCTATAAAACCATCCGAGACGAAATGAATAGACTTCAGGCACACTTATAGCCTTCCAATCTAGTGCAGGATTCAAATCCCGCCACGTACCAACGAATTTTCCAAATTATTATGTACGTTTATTTGATGCTCTTACGGTGAAGGAAGGCATTGTGAGGAAACCTGCCCGAAGAAATTCAAAGTTTGTACGTGAAGTCGGCAAATCCGCACTGGGCCGACGTGGACCAGTAAGGCGTAAACATCCTATAAGGTAGACTCGGTAGACGGGTGGGGATGTATAATGAGCTGATGATGATCTGTTGCCAGCGGACTCTTTGGCTTTAAAATATTATTGCGATTATAATACTCAGGTGCTAATCACGTCCCGTTTATAATCAACTACAATAGTTATATTAATTAATCTTCAACTTGCACTAGTTAGACTATCATTGTGTCTAGTAAGCACATGTTATTATTATTATATAAATATTAGAGGACCTTGAAAAATAGTTATAGCATTGGTAGTTGAAATCCAAATTGATGTTAGGCTTAATATAAGCTCTTATGATCGTGAAAAGTAGAAATATCAATATTCTGGGAAGGAAACGGCCGATGTAATTCAATCAACTTTCAATTATTACAATAAAATATATCAACTTATTGTTATTTTATAAATAATACTAAATGTTTTTAACATCATAAACCTAGTAACCTCTATATAAATAAGTAATGACCTAACCTGAGAGAGACCGAGTACGATAATATACAAATATTTCTGACACGGTACCTGTGTTTTTAAAAAGATTTTAATTACCTTACTCTGAATTTTGAGCATCATCGCTTTTAGGAAGTCGATATTAATCGTTATAGAAACCAAATTATCTTTTATATCTTAATCTCTTAAAGATATGCATCGTTGCGAAGGAATTAAGTTGATTTGATTGTTGATATCCATGTTATTGTTGGGTTACCTTAAACTTATTGACATTTGCTTATCATTGTTATCAACCACACAGGGCAGTATCTTACGTATTTAAATACCTAAGGCTCATTTTATACATATTATTTAAGTATTTAATATTATTTGTACTAGATATTATGTACTACGAAAGACTACTCTTATGTATATCGGCAAAGTAAAATTACCCCTTAGTCCTGAATAAACTTGCTATCGCAGTGATATGTGCGATAGCCAGAGAGGATTAGGCCTCACTTATCCTTTTAAATGTCGATCCCACTTGATCCGAATGATTATTTCCTACTAGATTACCTAGTGCCACTCCATAAACATAGTAGGTATACCGAGATTTCAAGCCCTCTTTGAACCGTCGCTTCCATTATTTTCATTGAACTCTAGAACCGGTCGCGAACAGAATCAAGGCTGATAATCATCTGTCATTCATCTGGTGACGACGTCAGACTGGCCAACATTCGGTCTTCTCAAATGTAATATGCATACACTTGAATTTTGGCAGTTCATTCCACAGAGAGCTAAAACGGGAAACGCGAATTTCATATACGACGTTTTTTAATTTTTCGAATAAAATTCAATGTCAAAGTTCTTCATTGCAAATCTTCATGGCTTGCAATGACAAGTGTAATGTATTTTATTCAAATCGGGTAAAACGGGGTTTGTAAGTTTGTATTGTCCACAACTTACCAGTACCTATAATTAAGACACGGAGAGCAATGGCCTGAAACATTATGAAAATGACTTTACAAATGATATCATCATATTTAATATAAATATACACACTACACTTAACGACTCTACGCAGTACATGTCTATTAATACCCAGAGCGGGGTAGTGATCCAACTGCTCTGTCCAACAAGTTGGACCTCGGGTCTCTACAATGGACAGTTCTCCAACTTTCTTTAATTAAAATAGTTATATAAATACTTGAACCACAGCACCTTTTGAGAGTTCCGTGGTTCAACTTATTTTAAAATATCTTATTAACCTTAAAAACCTCAAACTGCGCCTTCACTTAAAACATCTGTTTCTTATGCCACAGCTTTAAAATAAAAAACTCTATCAATATAAGGACCATATAAATTAAGTACTCAAAAATTGTTACACAAATCGGGTTTACTATTGCTCCGTTCTGATCCCACAAAACAGCATGACATATTAACGTAGCGGCAACGATAAAAAGACACGTATTAAAATCGGACAGTTTTTGATTAGTTTATTGTTAATTGCAGTCACTGATAAGCTGGTTTCGTGAAATATTGAACAAATTCGTGAATATAAATAAGTGTGAAGAAATTATTAAGCAGAGCGCCAGCTGTCGCATTCTCTCGTGCCAGGTGTTTATGAAATAGATTAACAGTAGGTAAATAATTAAAAAAATGTACCAGATATTATACATAATATCCGATAAATATAAAAAAAAAAATTCTCTAACCATGACTAGGTGGTAGACTGGGTACTGAATCGTCTAGGTAGGTACCACCGCAATGCCAGATATCGTTCCAAGAAATAGGGGTGTTTTGCACTTCTGAGTTTAGGGATGAAGGCATTGTAGCTAGGAAAATTACCGGTTATAAGAGACCTAACATCTGTCGTTTCGGGTGACGGGCGCAGGGCAGTGTTGATGGAAACAAATGACCATATAAGGTTATTAATATTCTTCAACACTCCATCTGTCATGGTCAGACGTATCACTTACCATGAGGTAAGCGCACTAACCGTCCTGTTTAATTATAATATAAAAAAGAGTTAAAAGCCAATCGTTTGTTACAAGACAATCGTTTTGTTTTCTCGACCGCAAAATAAGTTATAAGTATTTCAAAAGTTTAAGGAGTTCATTTTTCTTATTAATAGTTAACTAATAAGTAGCCAGAAGTATTATTTTCTACTTTAAATGGATTCAGAATGCAAAGTTAAAAATAACCGATATTTGAACACGTTGAATTTATTAAACCCTTTTTTGTTTATGTATCTAAATACGAAACCGAAAAGTAAAATGAAGAACTCGCCTGGTGACGCACCTTAATTGCACTTTCTGTTACAGAGCCAACGTGTTATAGCAATCCGCAGAGAAGACCAGTCAGTATGGGAAAGACGAGCGCCGTTCTCGCCCTCGAACGTGAACAAGTTCGTGCGGCAAGGCGTCAAAGTTATTGTGCAGCCATCCAATCGACGAGCATACCCAATGCAGGTATGATTAATAACTCTATCAGTTTTATTATACTTAGATTTATAAAAATGGTATTTAGGTGAGCAGAGTTTTAAGTAAGAATTCGCGTAAAATTTTGGCTAAATGGGGAGACCGTTACGATTTTTAGTAAGGAAATCAAATAGTATTCAATAAATTTAGAGCCTTAAAGAACACTCATGATACTCAAATGAAGTTACCACTGTTTCAGACTATAGTTTTCCACTAACAGGTTTCTGCAGTGAAGACAGAAACTTGCTAGTCATCCCCGCCCGTCACGGATAAATACTCATATTTGGTATCTTACTCAGTAATTTCGTTAGCAAGTGTCTCATTCCTAAAACTCAGATGTGCATAACATTTGAATATCACGGCACGGTTGGTGATGGCAGATAACAGGCTAGTCTCAGTATCAAGCCCATGACCTAGTCAACCTTTCATCAAATGAAGATTGTCGGGGAAGGCCTATGGAACATTATTTTAATTCTAAGCATTATTTTGCAGTCTTACATAAACGCCGGCGCAGAGATTCAGGAGGACATCAGTGAAGCCAGCGTCATATTCGGGTGAAGCAGACCCCGATTGATCTTCTCATTCCCAACAAGACTTACTGTTTCTTCTCGCACACGATCAAAGCGCAGGAGGGTAATATGCCGATGCTGGATGCTATATTATCTAAGGTAGATATTAAATTATTTTCACTTGCTTTTCTTTCGGCAGTGCTGTTGATGCGCAAAAAAGGCTGTGTTAACTAAATAAGCAATAGCCTGGCTATAAAAAAGGTTACACAAGGACATGTCTCAAAACATTTTTACACAAAACCGGAGAACCTTATTTTACATTAAGTAGTAAGTAAGATTTAGTCATTGACATGCAAACAATACATAATTCATAATTACTAGAATATAGACCAATAAAGTTATCTGCTGAGCAACGATCTCTTTTTTAGAAGATTTATTTAAAGAAATGCACATCAAATTTAAAAATTGTATTTACACTCAATATTAACGTCAAATGCAATAATCCACTTGTAAGGACTGTTGTTCTAGTTTAACTAAGAAGAACACATTAAGATTAGGAGTTACTCTTTTGAAAATATTGGTTATGATTTGCAGAATATATAATTAAGAAAATAACTCATCATCATCATAATCATATCAGTTACATTACGTTCACAAATGAATAAAGCCCTTTCACAGTTACTCCCGTTCTAAAAAAGGGCAAATCAAATTAGATGTTCGTGTCGCATTGTTGTAGAACATAAGGCTGATTGATTACGAGAAGCTGATGGATCATGAAGGAAACCGGGTTGTGGCGTTCGGAAAGTACGCTGGTGTGGCGGGCATGATTAACATTCTCCACGGGCTTGGTCTGAGACTGCTGGCTTTGGGCCATCACACTCCGTTTATGGTAAGACTGACTTTTTTACGTTCAGTTTTATTCTCATACGTTTTTTATAAAACACTATATACTATACAGTCTTTGATGTTTTATATAAAAACACAGAAAATATATTACTATGTCACACATAAAATTAAGGAGTTCAATATAAATTATTAAAGAGATGGTTTATCTATCAATGTGATTATGAGTGTAAAGAACTGCCAAGAAGAAAATGTATGTGTTGTATTCAAAACTAAATCCACAAGAGAAATGTTTTGAATATTGAGCATTCAGAAAAAAGTAATTCGTTTAATGACTGAGAATAATAAAAGAGTGATGTGAAAGCAAGGTTTTGTCTCATGCATGGTAAGAATGTCAGTAAATAAAGCTCAGTACGAGTATGCTTTACTCGTAATGTCGTAATGTGTTATTTGATTGTAAAAAATCATGTAAAAATCGTAAAAGGGGTTTAGAATTTCTGTTTATGTTGATTAATTTTAAAATATTAATGACAAAAATGCATTTATTAAAATAATGTTATTTCAATATTATAAATAGACACTCTACTTTTATTTATATGTATAGATAAAATGTATTAATTATTGTAATACTTTGTGTATTGCCTAAGTACTAAGTGCCTTCCTCAAGTCTAAATTGATAAGAGTTTTGAATATTAATATATTTCTGGGTTTAGCACATTGGACCAGCACACAACTACCGGAACTCCAGCATGGCCCGGCAGGCAATTCGCGACGCGGGCTACGAAGTAGCCATGGGAATGATGCCCAAGTCCTTGGGACCACTGACCTTCGTATTCACAGGCTCTGGAAATGTCTCTCAGGTGATTTCAAATATTTGAGTTTCCCTTATGTTTAGGACTTCAAATCCGATTTGGAGATATATGCGTACCTGAAGTATCATCGCGCTAGATGAATGGTACTAAAACGGTACCTCAAACTTTTAGGTTTCTTACAACGTACATTTCTTGTTTTTTATATTTAAAAGTTCTTTACGCCTTGGGTTCAACATATAGATAATACATGTTATTTAAACAAAACCATTTGCCCGTTTTACAAAAACTTTGTATATTTTTGTAGAAACATTAAAGAACGATTTTTTGCGATTTATAATGAAACTATATTTTCAGGGAAGTCAAGAAATATTTCAAGAAACTCCCGTATGAATACGTTGCCACCCGAGATGTTGCGAAAGGTTGCAGAACACGGCAGTAAGTAATTTTAAAGTAAAGTTTAACTTAATCTAATTTAAATCTCCTTAGTCCCAATCACAGAGAGTCTGCTTAGTGTGAACCCATCTGAGTGAGCATCTCATGGTCTAGAGCATGGTAGTGCAACTGTTACATATCTGTCAGATATCCCTCCTTAGCTTAGTACCTACACTTGTATATCCCGAAAAACGAAGAGTTTTAAAAATTTTAAGTATCCGTGTCCAGTGTAATTTCACTCACCCTTCAATCCAGAACACACCTGATTTCAAAGCATAATTGTTTTGGCGTATTGACGCATATAAGTTTCAGAATCACTTACATGTGCATAGAGCGTCGGTGGCTCAATGGTGCGGACTGTCGCCTTCCTGCAGGAGGGCTGAGGTTCGAATCCCGACTCGTACCAATGTGTTTTCGAAAATATATGTACGTTATCTGACGCTTTTACGGTGAAGGAAAACATCGTGAGGAAACCTTCATGCACGCCTGCAAGAGATTCGAAGGTTGTGTGTAAAGTCGTCCAATCCGCACTGGGCCCGCGTGGACGACTAAGGCCTAATCACCCTATACGGGTAGGCTCGTGCCCCCCGGTGTGGAATGTTTAATGAGCTGACGATGTTGACATGTGCCTATCTCCTAAAATAACAGCATAAGTACCTCAGTACTCATGCAGATGACTTTTTTCCCGATTACCTAACACCATTCCTTGCCACCATTTAAAAAATATAATTACATTATTAAAATACGTCACTATCTCTACTTTCCTGTGTTTTACCGGAAAGTCGGCTTAGGGACAAAACAATATTACCACTTGGGACCATTATATTTTTATAGAATTATCCATTACGTTTAGTCTATCTATCCCGAACTGTAAGCCAAGTGTATAAAATTCCGCGGAGATCATCACTACCTATATGAGATTATTAAGCTATTAGTGCTATTTACAGCTGTAAATAGTTTGGCCTAGAGGCTTTCTAAATAAAATGAAAATTATTTGTAATTAAATCAAAACTACGAGCTCGAAGCTTAATAAACAGAGAGAGATTGTGTTATGCCTTTATCAAATACAGGAAACATTAATCAGTAAGTGTCAATTGTTTATTCAACACTATATTCTATAGAACATTTGTTAAGGTCCAAATAAAATCATACGGATGCGAAGTGCGCCGAAGACACCACTTGGTTAGGAAAAATGGGGCGAGGCTACGACCACCAGGAATACGAGAACACCCCGAGAAGATACATATCGATTTTTCGCGCAAAAAGGTAAATAGTGACATTTATTATTTCCTAATGTGTATTGTAACGCGAACATTAAGTCGAATTTTATACGCGCGGGTTCACACTCTCATTATGTTATTTTAATAGGTGGAATCTTCATAATACTTATCTGCAACTCTTATTCTGTTTTGTGTATTCATTCATATTTTGGCATTTACAATACTGTTTCTACCCTCGTATATGATACTTCTGGGGGGTTACCGCAATCTCTTAAAACATTATTGTTAATGGCAAAATTGATGAATACGTAGCATTTTTGTACCAGAAAGATGAAGTAATATTATTGTAACACTGTTTTGAGAGATAGCGGTAACCCCCCTAAGATGAAACCTTACGTCTTTTGTAGTTTGCTTTGGGACATGAGTCCAACACGTAAAGGTTTTGAGATACACTGTGTTGCTCAATTAGTTATGATGTATGCACCAAGCAGCCGTTTACATAGAATCTTCTTTTTGTTGTGTCGGTTAAAAAATAAATCGAAAAGTAGCTGCTCTTGTCATCATGGAGGGAAGTCATAAATGTTTTTAGTGGTGATAATTAGATAACGCCATAATCTGAATCTAACACAATATTTCCGATAGCAAATATTGTCAATAGCTTTGTTTTTGAAATTGAATTGTTTTAAAGCTGGTAAAATTTCCGCCGTAGATTAGATATCGGCAACCTAATACTCGTTTGTTAAAGGGCTCGTTAAGAACTACCTATTTATTGCTGCTGCATATAATTAGAAGTTTTTATATTACTGTTATCATTTACAAAAAGAGTTCCAAACTATTTTCACAATTAGCACGTAAATATCACTTACACCAGGAACCTCAATTCCTGATTCGTGGTTCATCCTGTTACTCAGCGAATGAGGCTCTGGCAATCCTTGCGGATTGCATTACTATTTGCATAAGGTGCATAACCCCATATAACTATATGCTCTTTGATATTTCTTAATAGGGAAGATGCACAAATTTTATTTTTGTGTTTATTTTAAAGAACTACATTTGGAATAGACCACAAGTATATTTAAAAATAAAAATACGGTTTGAAATTGTCAATTTCAAATTTCGCGCCAAAACGGGCTGGCGTGACGTTTGACGTCAGATATGTTAATGTACCTTCTTTTCTTCAAGGACTTTCATACGTTTGCATTTTTTTCTCGACTGTCGAGACCTAATTCATAAGAATTTTAAATGACTGATGGATTTAATGAATTGATACTCTGGAAAAAAAGCCGCGTTGACCATACTTTGTGCTAATGGGTTCATCTAATAACAATCATATTGTTTTTGACTGACACAAAACCAGGAAAAAAGAGATTTCGAGCTGTGAAGACGAATTAATTATTCCTCAAACTATTTTCGATACAAGAAGACGACTATGATGTTAGAATATACTAGTTATTCTTCACGCTTGTTGCAAAAATACAATAACAAAGTTGTCTGTTACTTTTTATTGTAAAGATAAGAAATCATGTTAAAAAGTTTAAAAACTTTGTGAATAGAGATGCTCATGCCCATAGATATCGGATATACTAGCGCGCTAATTCTCAATCTATGCTCATAACCCATATTTTTGAATGCTAAATAAAGCAGAATAATGCCTTTGACACCTGAATCAACATAATAAAAAATGAAAAATTCTTGTAAGCATTGAAAATACACCAAGTTTAATATTGTTTTCTTATATTACAGTCACAAAAACATACAAACTTACACATTTATGATATAAATAAAATAATGTTTTTTTAAAACAAAGGAAATTATTATTATTTCTTCATGGATGAGGACTGCACAGTGCAGTTCCATGTGGGAATCCTCAGGGCAGCATTTTCCAAGCAGTTTCTGTTCACACTGTGATGAGTTAAAATATAACCTTTTCTTTTTGCTCACCTACTTTATTATGTTTGGTGATGAAAAACAATCATTTCTAGATTATCAGTAGACATTATGCTTTAATATTTCAATAAAGTACCGTAAAAAATCATATTTTTCATCAGGCATATGCGGTTTGTAAAACTCACTTCCGACAAAAATAAATTACAACTATGTCAAATTAACTTTGGTAGTTTCCTGGAGTCTGCTTTTACAGTCCTAAATTTCATTTTTATTCGAAAAATGCCGAATTTTCGTTTTAATGTTCACTTTTTACTAAACCTTTAACG
>PQWD01002966.1:0-20261 GCA_019425675.1 Leucinodes orbonalis
GAGCGTAACATCGGCCAATGGTTCATGTTATTGTTTTAAAATGAACTAGCCCATTCCGAATTCTACGCTGAAGCAATAAGAAGCAAGTCACTTGCAACTTCTGATAGTAATTGATTGAATACATCCGATAGTAGATTTATGTGGATACGACAGCCGATTTGTATCGCAAAGATGTTTTAACTGAGCCAGCTGCGGTATATAACAAATATTATTCGGCAGTAGAACAAAATAGAGTTAAAGAGTCATTTTTCAAATATTTTAAAACCTTTATGTGCCTTGGTGTATCCTGTCGAATAACGAACGAGGCGTTGGAGACCCAGGCAGACCAGGGAGAGAGTTATATCTAAAGTCCTCACGATAAAACTTATAGGAGAAGTGCTGTGTTTGTGGGCTTGTATGTTTATCTCCGTGTCATATTTTTTATATATCTGTATTATGTATGGAGGACGGTTGATATCCACATAACACATTGTAACTATGCTGGGTTATGGTACGAGCGACACACTCCATTTATTTTGGTGTCCCGAAGAATCAGCGTAATGGTATTTAATATAGGTACTTTAACATTTTCTGTGTGGGCTTATTCAGTGTAAATCTGTACTAATATATAAAGCTGAGAGTTTGTTTGTTTGTTTGTTTGAACGCGCTAATCTCAGGAACTACTGGTTCGATTTGAAAAATTCTTCAGTGTTAGATAGCTATTTATCGTGGAAGGCTATAGGCTATATATCATCACGCTACGAGTAATAGAGCGGGGCAGCAATGAAGAATGTTTCAAAATCGCTCCCTATAACATATTTTTTGCTAAAATTTTTTTCTAAAATAATGCATCATTTTGCGAAGCTATTTTCATAAATATGATATCAATCCTTATCAAAATAAATACTTTATTTATCACACAATTTCATTTTAAACAAAATTGCATTAACATCATTCAATTTCAATGAATATCTTATGAGATATCGCAGTTTTAACTCACCTATATAAACGAAGTAGCGGGTGAAAGAGAGCGTTAGGCCAAAGTAACTATTCCACGCGGACGAAGTCGCACGCAAAAGCTAGTGTAAAATATTTAATTTGTAATAGATTTACTGTTCAGGGCCTTAAATTGTTTAAGTTAACTATGTACTTTCTGTATTTGCAACCGCTGAATAAAAATATTTGATTTGAAGGGCTTTTGACTAGCAGTGGATGTATGGCTCTCATCTAGTACTAGATAGTTCGTTTGATAATTCACTTTATTACGAGATTTAAAAAACTGTTTCCAGAACAGCCCATTAAAATCACAATCCAAGTAGGATATAAACTAAAATGAATCTGTAATCTCAGAACCGTGCGCAACAAAAGCTAATTCACGTTTCAGATCGTATTGTATTTCTTTTAAACTGCCAATGTTTAAGTTTAGAAAATAAACTGAGACAAAATCCACGTTAAACTTTAGACTTCCTGGATAGTGACTATAAAATCATAAGTCAGCAAGTATACATATATTCGTAAATAAACTGTGATCGACATAGTTATATAAGTATGTAGTTAGTACTTCAGCATAATAATGTTTTTTTTAATTTCCGCGGGCGGGGACCATATTGTGAAATGTTGAGGTTTAAAAAACAACTTTAAATTTATTTAAGGCTAAGCAATACCCCGCGCGCTTCGCAAGGCCTCAAAGAAGGGAGACGGGAAATAAATTTGGAAGTAACAAAACGATATGGCCGCCTTTGCCCACTGTATTGGTTTTTATGTTTGTATTTAATTCATTCTATCTATCTATCTAACAAAGTTTCAATGTCATATAAAGGCAATGAAATGAAACTTAAGAATATGGATGAACGTGGTTTAATTGTATCTCCTAAATAGGTTTAGGAGATATTTTTGATTAACAATTCTTGGGACAATAAAATAATTTAGAAGGAAATAAGCGTCTCAACCCGCTTTGTGAGATATATTTAGGTAGCCGAGCGTGCGTTCCAAAGCAAGGAAGGACCCGATTTTTTCGGTCACCCATCCATTGGGTGACTACAGGATAGTTCCATAAGTTTGCGATTTTTAACCGAATATGCTTATAGATACGCTATCGAGCCCTTAGAAGAATTAAACTATACAATTGGAACAAGAACTTATGAGAATACGATAAATACGTAAAACCTGATTTGACAGTTTTTCTTTAAAGGTCCGTATTAAAAAAAAACACCAAATCGTGTGAGAGATACCTACTTGATTTACACTAAGTCTTCCATATTTAAAATAATATTTATTTTTAAAGAAAACTTTCTTAATTTTGCCATTTTGCTATACATCAAATCGGTTAAAAAAAAACTATACCCAATAGATTATTATTAACTTACGATGGTACTTAAATCACGATAAATTCCATGGCCAAATAAGGAAAAGTTTCTCAGTTAATCAACCAATGTTGTTTACACACACATACGAATTTAACGTCAACACACAATTTCATAGGAAACTCACACAAGGCCGTCAAAGTTCCACCAGCCCTGCTCACCGATTCACCCGAGCCTTAGGGCACCTAGACAAGTGACAATCGTTCCGAAGTGAATCCATAGATAATACAGCTAGGAAATGACATACGTCAGTGACATCACTAATGTCTTCTTTTTCAGCCTGTTCCGTGCATTGCCAGTATCAAGTGGTAGGCTTTTGTCAATCGTGGAAGCGGAATTTGTTTCGATTCGATCGTCACTTGTCTAAGCCCCATGCCCTGAGACGTCCCACAGTACGGGAGAGTCGCGCCTGACTGAGGTCGATGCTCCCAGCTGCAACGGTGAGCTCCCAAAATATTGCGACACAAGTCGCTCGCCCTCCAAAATCCGATGGGCACCGCTGCGTGCGTTGTAATGTGCTGGCACATTGTTTAATTAAACATAATCGATGTAAATAGCCTATGTTTAATACAATAGTAACGTTTAGCTACTTCCATAAACTATGGGATGGTCAATGTACCCTGTTGAGAAACTTCGAACTTTGCGAACTGCCTACGACTTAGCATGCTTGATTTTTTCAATTAATGTATCCTCAAACCAGCCTTAAAAATCTCACTGGAGGTCACAGGCCTTACCAAACAGCATGGCTATGGGGAAAATGGGCCGCGCGCGACCCATCACGCGGGACTACGAGTAATGTGGTTCGCGATGGCCTCAAGTGAGGGACAGAAATATACCGATTAAGTATATTTTTAACATAAATATTTAATGACACTTCACATCTGAAAATTAGAATCTCCAAATATCTTTCTAATATAAACTCTTACTTGGTGGTAGACTCGATACAGAGTAGTCTAGGTATGCACCACCATGGTAGATATCGTCCCGTGAAATTAGAGTGCTTTGTGTTTTGGGATGAGGGCACTGTAGCTAGTGAAATGACCGGGTTTAAGAGATCAAATCTGTTGTCTCGGATGACGGGCGCTGTGCGGCATTGATAGAGAATAATAACTGTTTATCAGTTGTGACTGAGACTCAAGTATAAACCAAGCCCACCTGCAGGGTACTACTTAATTTGGTGAACTTATGATTAAATATGATGAAGTGATACCACAATATCATTTAGAATGTTTCTTTGGTAAATTTCAATTGTTTTTAAAGGTTTTTAATATCAAGTATTAAAAACCTTTATCGTAAATGTGAGTACGACAGTTGTAAAGAAAAAAAAGGAATGCATTCACTTCGCACCGTAAAAAATTAGAGCAACGTAATTACGTTGTAAAAAACGGTATATTGTTTATGACATAACGTTTATAACATCGAAGTTATATCGGTTAAGAGGTGTGTTGGGTGTCTTACATCACGATATGATTGGTGATGATGCAAAGAATACATTGGTAACGTTCTATTTTCCTACTTTTTTATGCCTAACTTTATATATTGTAGAAAATGCCAAACATTATCCGTGACGACAGAATTTCGTCACTGCAAAGAAAATGCCTAGGCATAAATTTACATCGTAAGGAGTTATAGTTTATAAATTATAATGTACAAAAAAACAGTTACAAATAAATTATTATTTGCGAAATGTCCAGTTTTCAAGAAGAGTAATTTGAAATCATATCAACAATAATATTATATAGGTTCCTATATTACATGGATTATTTAAGTTCATAATGACTCCATATATTTCGATTTCAAAAATATGTTTGCGATACTTTTTCTTTCCATTAACTGTCCCTGCTCCAGAAATAAAATAAATCCATAGAATACATAATACATATCAACCGTATAGTCCACGCCTGAACTTGACCTTCCCCAGCAGTATGTATCAAGGATACTTTAGTTACAATGGATTTCGAACAGCCTGCGAGTCCAGCGACACTAATTCAACATGAATCTGCAAGTCAAAAAAGTCTTAGTAGTTATTTAGCGGAATGCACCACGCGCAAGTGTGGCTTGGACCCGACATGTTTTTTTCTGTATTCTGAGACATTCAATTTTTATTTTACTTTATAAACTAGAACCTAATAAAAAATCATACCTCACAAAAGAAAACTAAATTATCTAGTTACAAAAATAAAAATAATCATAAATAATTATCGGTAATATTTACAAGTTTATAAATGAACTAAATCATTTACAACCCTATTTAAATATAGGTAACGATAACGTTTTTAAATATATATGTATTTTATATATTACAATTTCAAAGCCATTTAATTGGAAACTTCAGTAACCGTACCATGATCGATGTATAAATAAAGTCCTACAGGCATGACAATGTTATCACAAAAACTGCAAGTCAAGTGCGGTCGTCGCTCCCGGGGACCGTTACTGCCGAAATTGTACTCCTAAGGGAACCCCCACTGACGGAATATTTTAGGAGTCCTTATATCAAGAAACCCCTGCTTTGTGTTTTTTAATCCTCTCAAATAAACAATATTTCGAAGACTTTCAAATATTTTTTAACATATTTATTAACATTTTATTTAAAATTTAAGTGCATAGTAGTAATGCTCTTTTATACTTGCCCTTCAAAGTTTCAATTTAAAACATTATAATTATAAATCGATTTTTTTTATAATATGAATGTCAGCCTTAATAAACTAGGTGTCGATGGTAAGGACTACTGCCGCCTATAGTATGCAGTTATTATAAAAGTGGAAATGGTATTTATGTGGAATTACCATAGATTCAGAATTAGCGCGCTAATATCCTATATCTATGGGAATTACAGTCAGATGTAACTTAAAACAAAAATATTTTAACAGTTGGTACCATAAGTAAGTATACCATGTTGATTGTTGAATTTTAATGACAATATAAAATTTACATTAATTAAACCTGGCGACCTTACAAAAGTTGCACCTTGCACTTCAACATTTCCTAGTGCCGGTAAATATTAAAGGCCGATATTTACGTTATAAAAAAAATTAATACACGCGGAACCTTCCATGTGTGGCCGAACTGATTTTCTTTATAACTTTTGTCGTAACTCGTTTGAGTAACTTCCGTGTTGCCAACATTTAAAAAAGTACAAGCTCGCCATCTGGAAGGGTTTTCAACATCGAAACTTAAAATATTTTTGTAATTAAGTATATTTATACGTGACCATTTCCCTTTTCTAATATGGAGAATATCAAAAAAAAAATCAAAATATTAAAATATGGAATATGGAGGTTTAATTAAACGACAATCAATTAATTCCGTTTTTTTTAATTATTAACCTTAGCAAAGGTTCTCTCTCTCTCCCTTTAATGTATCGAAGTCCACTGTTAGACGTAGGTCTCCCCCATTTTGCGCCAGATATCCCGGACCATCCTCCGCTTTTCTCATCCAGCTTCCACCAGCGACCTTACGCAAGTTGTCAGGCCAGAGGCAATGATTTAAAAAGTATAGATTAGTGGTATGCTCACAAAACAACCGAAAAAAGTGTTCCGAATGCAGTGACAGCACACATAGGTACACATATTTCGAATGAGCGTACATTTACCTAAACAAAGACCCTACAACTGTATTCTCTTTGGCGGTTCGTTTTTGAGGCACGTTTAGCGTATCTACCTATATATATATACAGAATATCATTGGCCGGAGTGCGTTCTACGCAAAAGGCGTGGCAAAGGTTATTTCAATATAACTCGTATCAGAGATATTATTAGGTTATTAATACGGATCAAGTTGAATCAAGATCTGGATTTTTTGACTTACTTTTTATTTTTTGTTTTTATATTCCAGTCGATATTTTCAAGGTCGATACTTTGACTGAATTAATTGATTGAAATGTACTATTTACGATCACATTGTAAGCATAAGCTTGTTGTACTGTATATGATCTTGTACCACCTTTTACCAACTGTATTCTGTCATAGTAAGGAAAATATTTCTTTTTAAATTTATAAAAGCCTAATTAATCTCACCAGCCATTCCGCGTTGGACCAACGTAGTAGGCTATGGACTAAACCCTCTAATGCTTTATGGGGGTATTAGCACTTGGTCTGTACATTCAATAAACCAGGTCAAGAAAGCAACAAAAGTTTTTTTGCTGTCTAAGACCGCATGGTGCTAACAAAAAGAACTGTTAAAGTATAGAAAAAATATAATACGCACTAGTTCTAAATGTATACCTATCTACTCGTATAGTACTACGTGCTGATAGATACTTTGTGTTCAAAAGTCCTTTAATCAAAAATAATTTAATTGCATACAACCTCTGCAGTGACAACCCTACCCACTGGTCACCATGCTATGGTCGAGGAATACTGATCATTTCGCCATTGTTCTGGTTTCGTTGTAATTTTATTTGAGTCCATCTGTCCACGATTGATGTTTTTTTTCTTTAATTTAAAGATGCCAATGCATCGAGATTCTTTCAAGGGCATTGCTATATAATTTGTGTGAACTTATTTCGGAATAAGATATTCGCCGCAGTAAAACATAACATAAAATGCGCGAAACTCACGCGAGCGCTGAACAACAGTACGTTATTTTTCTAATTGAAAAGGTTTTTTCGAAAATAAAAGTAGCCTAAGTTTTTCCTTATAACATCAGCTACCTGCCAATAAAAGTCCGGTCCAAATCTGTCCAGCTTGATTTTTTGAACACTTTTATCTTCCCGATGCTACATTAAATTAAACAAATTATCAATTCAATCTTTCTGAGCAACTCTACATACAAAATTATACCATGGATGCCACATAAGTCAGAAACTCGGCCATTTTGATTCATGACGTCAGCAAACAGAGAATCTAAATTGATGTCCGCAACTGTCTACGACATAGAACTTGGCCATATTTAGCTACGTTTACAATACAGACAATGTGTAGTTAAGACGCAGGAAAACTACTATGTGCATGATTTATTTGTTTAGACTCAGTCATGTCGTCAATTAAGAAGACAAAAGGGAACCGTCCGCAACTAAGCTCTATGAAAAGGTTTGGGAATTATAGAGTTTGAATAGGATCGTTGTTTGTCGAAGAATCCCCACATACCTCTACTTTGTCGACATAGTTTGGAATATGGTTATATTACAGCCAAAGATATTATGGTTGCAGCAATCTAGTTTTTTATTTTTTGTCTAAAAATACCTAAACACCTACCTACCAAAATTTGGGCGAACGGTGCCCAAGACTGAAGTGCTTCAATAATTTAAAATTTAGACCTAAGTTTTTGAATAATCCTAACTTTGTAGTTGATAAATAATAATTATTAATGTTAAAAAAAAAAATTAAAAACTTGGGTAGCTTTAGTTGATATCGACACCAACACACTTGTGATCATGAAAATGTACTGTTCTACTTACTAAAGTGTTGGAAATTTGTTTGATTTCAGATATGTATCGACTCAATTCTTTTGTCCACTTAGTCTATTTGCAAGTGCTAAATATGAGCTTTATCTATTGTCTCAAAGAACATATTTAAAAGACCGCTTAAAAGATCCCTATTAACAACCTAATTATTCTCCCAAAAGCCAGATCATCATTCCAATACAGATGTTTAAAAGCAGAAATGCTACTAGATACAGCAGTAGTGAAAGTCAGCGCGATCGCCCGACCGCAATGAGGCCGCACTGAGCTGACTCACGAACGCTCGCGTTTTGATAGAAGGAAAACATCGTGAGGAAGCCTGCGCACACTTACGAAGAGATTCAATGTTTTTGTGTGAAGTCGTACAACCCGCACTGGGCCCGCGTGGACGACTACGGCCTATACACCTTATACGGGTAGGCTCGTGCCCTTCGGTGGGGACATTAAAAAAGATGATGATGATAAAGCAAAATGCATATACAAATATTCGAACATCAGACTTTAACAATAAAATCTCCATCTTTCAAAGAATCTTTACAAATTCAATTTTAGATTTCCCTTTTCAATTTCCTATTCAGACATGAAACAATTTTGAAGCATTAGAGCACACTGATTACACAGCACTTAAGAGCGTCGGTAGCTCAATGGTGTGGACTGTTGCCCTCCTACCGGGAGGACTGAGGTTCAAATCTCACCACGTATTAACGTGATTTCGAATTTTCGAAATTATATGTACGTTATCCGACGCTCTTACGGTGAAGGAAAACATCGTGAGGAAACCTGCGCACGCCTGCGAAGAAATTCAAAGGTTGTGCGTGAAGTCGGCCAATCCGCACTGGGCCAGCGTGGACGACTAAGACCTAAACACCCTATACGGGTAGGCTCGTGCTCCTCGGTGGGGACGTTTAATGAGCTGATGATGAGGTCACACTGTCACGACTAGAAATACAACAAGATTGTTTCGTCCCTGCTTTTCGTTAACCTCTCCTATTGATATCCACGCGGACCGTTCTCTAGCAGTTGACATCCACCTGCTACCGAACACCTTAATCAGGTATATTGGAAATTACTTGCATTTACTTATTAAGCATTTTAACATCGCGCAAACATTACAATCGGTCCACAGATCAAGGGATTGCGACAACTTTAGGGCAGTTTTGCAATCGGTTGCACGACCGACAATTTTATGTTCAGTCAACTTAAGTGACAACTTTTTACCAGTTAAGTGGCATGCAGTTGAAGTGTGGAAACTGTGCCCGTTCCTTGATTACAGTTAATAATATATTAATGGGACACCAATTTAAGTGTAATGATTTTTTTCACACGCGGGATTGTTTTTTTGCATATTCAAATATTTTTATCCCGGATTAGAGAAGAGTTCCTGCTCACTTTTATATTATTTGTACTGCATGTAAATTTTTATCCTATTCGGTTCATGCTATAAACGATATTTAATATTTGCAAATTTTTATAAAATTACAGCTTGCCGTAAGTAATAATTTTGTATGGTTTGCTTCCATTAAACGACCCCAAAGTTGGTAGGAACTGACCCTCGTCCAAGGTCTTGTGGTCCAACTGGCTGAATATTCCAGATATATAAAATAATTCATATTTACTTAAATGTCCTTTTTTGCTTTTAACTTTCCGCCGAAGTTTTAACCTAAGCACTGGCTTCCTAGGTAACCGGCTGAGTCACTTTAGATACATCTCACTTTCGCTTCTCAGTCTATTATTTCGCTTTCGTTTAAAATTCAAATGCCATTGTACTTTTTTGGTTGATTGAAACGAAATCAACGTTATGTAAAAGTGTTGTCCAAGCGTTGATAAAAAATCCCGCCAAAAGAGTTGTCTGACTTTCTGATTTGTTTTTAATGTAGCCACAAAAATGGGGAGCCAAGATATTTAGAAACCTAGTGCCAAAGATCAAGAATGTGTTTGAAAAATATAAAAATCTACTTTCTAAAACCATTGTTTTAAGTATCGAAACACTATGAATATTCCTATATTATAATGTTTGTGTACACAATTGCACACATTTTCACAATGATTTTGAAACTTTTGTGCAATTTTAACAGGTTGTTGAAAAATATGTCAAGTGAGATTTGCACAATCTGATGTAGTTTCGCTATAAGTACTGCGTGTGTAGCAGAATAAATATGCGACTACATTAGTTTATTAGTAGTAAATTGTTTATTTTAGGGTCTTAAGATCTCGACTATTAAATTCCAGGCTTCTGATTTAAGATATACTTGACATTATAAAGTATGAGTATGATCAAAACATTAGTGCTTATATTACGTACTGTACAGCTGATATTTTTTCTTTTACCTTTCGAATCCTAAACTGTCTTTTCTTTTTCTAGACTTACGGTATTGTACCTACCTTATCGAAAAAGCTGACACGTCAACTAGAAAGTCGAATCATTCGTATTGGAATAAATATGCCATTGGTCAGTGATATTGATAAATATAAGTGATACCTTGCTTTTATTTAACCACTAAGTAGACTTTTTTATGATATATATTTTACACGACGGTCTGGACGCTCACCTGATGGTTAGTGATACGCCTAACCATAACAGAGCGGCATTGAAAGAGACCAATAACTGATTGACAGTTATTATCCTCCATCAATGCCGAATTGCGTCCGTCACCTGAGACAACAGAAGTTAGGTCTCTTATACCCAGTAATTTCACTAGCTACAGTGCCCTCATCCCGAAACACAAAAGTGCGTAATACTTCTGTTTCACGGGACGATATCTGGCACTGCGGTGGTACCTACCCTAGACGACTCAGTATCGATTCTACCACCTAGTTAACTTCAGCAACTAAAATCGGGTAAGATGGGGATATTCCACAAGCAGTCTGTGTGACTGTGGGTGCACCTCAGACAATGGTACACCTACTGTCTTGCCCGAATTGTCCATCTTCGTGCGGTTTCCGAGACCTCTGAAAGATGGCAAATGAAAAGGCGATCAAAGTGGCCCAATATTGGTCCCATTTTCCTATTTCAACTTGTGAATCCATATCGACTCGATAATAAGAAGAAACAACTGATATTTAAACTGCACCTAGGAACATTAAATAGTCGGGAGGACCGGGATATCTGGCGCAGTAAGTATGAGGGAAACCTATATCCAACAGTGGATAAGTTCCAACTGCGATAAGTTGAAGTGAAATAAATTTTGAATATTTGAAAAAAAAAAACTTCTTCGAATGTCAATTGAGAAATTTTATCAGCCAGCTGTGAAGACCATATTGATCCGACCCTAGTAAAAAAACAGGTTTTGAAAATTCCGGTTTTGTCGCTATGTGATCATACTTAAGCGGACTTTATTTGCAGTCTATACATGAAATTCGGTGAGATGCGAAATTTATGTCATTAAATAAAAAATCTGGAATTACATGTTTTTCTTTATTGCCCTTGAAGATTTTTTATTTTAGTGATTTTTTACATGACTTTATTTAGTAAAGGTATCAATTGGATTCTTAATCCAGTTAAAAGTACGTCCACTGATGGGCAAATGCCTAATATAGACCTGTTTGTAGATAGGGTCTTGACCAGTCGATAACCTAGGGGAATTTGACCTTCATTCAAAAATTTGCGGATTGGTAATCAATAATCACACTAATATTATAAAGGCAAATGTTTGTGAGTGTGTATTTTTTTTGTTACATCTTCAGGTCTAAACGACTTAATGGCTTCTAATTAAATTTGATATTTTAGTCGATACCTGAAAGGTACTGCGGGCACAGCAAGTATTACCAATATTATTTTATCTGTGGTATTACCTATAATATTTACAATTCGACGCGAATTATATCGAATATGTGTGATTTCCCCACGTGTGACCTTACATTTTTATAGCTCAGTTGGTAATGAATTATTCATGTTGACATAAGTCATCAGGCGTGTTGCGCTAATGATTGCTTAAGTCACACCATGACACACGTAGACGCCATGGGCATCACCATAATTTGATCTAAATTCATATTGGGACTAAATATTTGTATTAGATTGTTATAGACAGTGTAGAGAACTGACTAGTCCTGACGAATGTCAATTTTCAAATCAAATCTATTATTTCTTCGAAGGCGTGCGCAGGTTTCGTCACGATGTTATCCTTCACCGAAAGAACGTCAGATAAACGTTCATATAATTTCGGAAATTCGGAAAACATTGGAACATGGCGGGATTTGAACTCGCACCAATGAGCCACCGACGCTCTCCCGTGTATTTTAATTGTATTTGTGTATAGTTTATAAGATGCATCTCGTGCGTAGGTGTCCGAAATTTGAAAGCACCGTTCTAACTATAAGTTTGATATAAGCGGGCATTCGTTTTCACTTTCTAGCTCGGAAGCCTACTTTCGGCAATGGCGAATTGTCGTAGGTACTGGCTGGTAACAAGTCAAATGTGTTTCTTTTTATTGGATCTGCACGGTATCGGCCATTACGTTTGAAAATCGAAAGTATTTTGTTTAATAGACGTTTGAATGTCTATGTTATAATACCACAGATAATATATACTCATTATAAAAATAATTAAGACATCCTATCAGGACTTGATGTAGTCTCAAGATGAGCTCTATGACTAAATTCAATAGGACTCATATCGGGTTCAGTCAGAAACATATAATTAATATGAAGAGAATGTTATTATTATTAATTCTGTGGTCAGAAAGCTTGTACGCTTCTTTCAATAATTTTTATTCTGTTGCTGAAGTATTTTGCCTTATTCTTCACGCTTGACGCGTGCTAAGTAGGTTTTATCAGAGAACAATGCTACACGTTCTCTACTATATTATTTTTCCCTGGGCAGAGTTTTATGATACGCGCGGGCAGAGTAAAAGTAGTGTTATTTGAATTATTATCTGAATTAAAACCAGGATAATCCATAAATATTCATGTTTACTTGCATATCCATTAAAGAAACACTACACGAATTCCAAAAACGATGTAAATTAATACATATTAGAGTATTTGTTACCAAACTAGTTGCATAATGCGACACCGTGGTTGTTCATGGCAGGTCATTCTGCCGTCCACCAGCTAAAACTCAGTTAACTAACGAGAACAATTTTTACTACCGCTAATAAGTATTTTAAACTGTGCACTATTATACACACTATAAGTGATCTTTTACATGCAAAATCCCTTATAATATCCCCTCTCTCTCTCTCTTCAACCTATTGCAGTAGCCATAATATCCTAATGGTGATAAATAGCAATGTAAGATATTCCCTATCCGAAGTGGTTTCCGTTAAACCAATGATGTAAAAAGTATATATTCGTGAAATGCTCACAAAACAACCGAAAAAAGTGTTCGAATGCAATGACAGCACACATACACATATATCTTTTTTATTTATTTTTTATATGAGCGTACATTTACTTAGACAAAGAGCCTACAATTGTATAACCTACAGGCGTATTTACCTTTTTTATATACAGAACATCATTGCGTTAAAAAGGGTTTTTCAGTTTTGTATCGAAAAATTGTACTTGTCAGTTAACGTCGTTTTAGCTACGGTAGCATTGCCGTATCCCAACCGGTTGGTCCCGTGACACTATTGGCTTTACCCACTTTCCATCGCGGATACCACTGCACGTTTCTAAAAGGTGTTTTATATAGGCTGTGTAAATGTGGGTTAAGAGAAAAAATAGTGGCAACACAGAAATTCTATTTTATATAAAAAAATATTTTTCGTAATAATAATTATTAAAGTAACTAAAAAAATAAGTAAATTATTAACCTGTCATGACTAGTCACCGATGACTGGCATGCAACATTTTTTTATTTGCACGCTTTTGTTCTATTATAGGTTTTTTATGTTTATAAACGAATCAATAATTTCCAAAAAGTCGATTTGAAAAGATAACGACAGTTCTAGGTACACAGGGTTGTATGCAAACCATAACAAAGTAAACTCTCCCATTGTTGTTGTTACATTTAAATTATATTCTAAATATTCAATTTGGTATTGTTTAAATTTGTCCACATAAATTAAATAAGCGTTTAAGATACTCCTTTCCATCATACGACGCCCATGTAGAGTATTGGTTGAGACGTCAGCTATTACATCAAGGATTCCGGGTTCGATCCCCGGGCAGTACAAACATTGTTGTTTAGTATCCATAATACAGGCTAAAGCTTAGTTTGGGGCTAGATGGCGCTGTGTGATTGTCAGTGGATATTTATTTATTTTAATTTTATATCTACATCAGAAATTAAAGTCTAGACGAATAACTTTTTTAAAATAAACGCATTAAAAGACATGGCGATAGTGTTTATTTAATTATTGATGTCTTGATCAATGAAAATTTATTATATTTTTTTTTAATATCTTTTTATTATAATTATTTCACGTTAACATTATGTTAATTACTCTACTATTTAATAATACGGATTTAGAAAGTAGAGCAAAATGGATAACGCTTTTCCATTATAATGTGAGTCATTTTCGGAATTTACAACATAATCTAGTGTACAAGTAATTACTACAAAAAGTTAATTATCTAATGAAAATGTTAGGTACCTATTATAAAAAAATAATGTAATAATTAATACTTACAAAAAAATATAAGATACAGCAGAAACAGTCCGAACTAAATCAGGAATCCCACTTAAGTTGTCTTCACCGAAAGAAAATAAAAAAAAATAACACGAAACTAGACACGTTAAATTGTCTATAGATATAATGTAGTAAAAGTAAGGCGACGGCTGCCCACCGCACCGAGTGTCGGCATAACACTGGCATGTGCCTACCGACAAGTCATAGCCAACCGCGACGCAAGCAACGGAATTAACAATTCAGACTTTCTACTGTTCTTTCTACGACAGAGATCACTGAAATCTTAATGCAATGTCTGCATCATGTCTGCATTGACCCAATTCAGTAAAAAAGTAAACGCTCCATTTTTAAATTTATGAAATGCTGACGCGACTTAACGGAAACCGGTTCCTATTGGTCATCTCTCGGACGTTTAAAAACTTTCTTTGACCCCAATCACTTCAATTTGAATAGACGTGATAGCAAGATTGATACTTTTACGTAATTTATGTTGTAGTATTGAATCTCCACATTTTAAAACCGTATATCCTATTTATTATGTACTCGTATATAAATAATATAAAAGATTCACGTTGGCCTCTTATTTAACTTTGTATCATTATGAATAAAAAACGTATCAGAAGTTTATTTTAAATAGTTGATACGTTCAAAAGTTGTTTAAAAGTACTTTTTTTTCGAACTATTGCGGCCAACAGCAGTAGTTACTGCTGTTGGCCGCAGATGGCATTTACAGCTTCACCGGGCAATTGGCGAGCGCAGATGGCTCTCAGCCTTAAACATTTACACAAAGAGCCTAAGGGCGTCCCCGAATGGGACTCGAACCTCGGCTAAGGGCGTTGCGGGGGGCTTGGTAACCTAATATATGTTTGGGGAGAAAAGCTGCCCGACACACGCCGGTTCAAAAGTACCTTTTTTTAATCAAGCATCTTCAGCTTAAAAGATAGAGCTAGTGCTAAAGCTAAGTAGAGATACTCCAATTATACGAAAGTATTTTTACACAACTCTTTGAAATGCGACGAAACTGTGAATATTTCAACCGGATAACATTCGACTGAAGAACCAGGTCAAAATTTAAGTGCCAGATCTAATCAAAGTAGGACTACCTAACAGGGAAAGTGACGGGTTTGACATACATCATCATCATCAGCCTAATTATATAATAAGGTATTATATTATCTGTGAATATTAAATAAACCACTGCAGGCCAGGCCTTCCCCGCACACCATAGCCATGGTAAGACGACTTTGACCTCCACGCGGGCCATTTGCGGATAAGTAAGTGTTAAAGTGCCCTCCGAAGCACGGAATCGCCTTTCTTTTCGGACATTCTGGTAAAACGGTAAGTAAGAGTGTCGGTGGCTCATTGGTGTACTGTGCCTTCCGTCTGGAGGGTGCAAGGTTCAAATCCCCGCCACGTACCAATGTATTTTTGAAATTATATGTACGTTCAGCCGATGCTCTTAGGTAAGGTTAAACACTGTGGGAACCCTGCGCATGCTTACGAAGAGATAAAGGTTGTGCATGAAGTCTGCCAATCTGCACTAGGCCCGTGTGGATGACTTAGGCATACACCCTTTACGGGTAGGCTCGTGCCCCTGGATGGGGACATAAAATGAGCCGCCTCCAATGTCCTGATTAAACTGGGAAAATCTCTCAAAGTACCCACTAGAACACAGAGGCAATCATCACCAACGCTAAAAATGAGTGTGCAACAGTTGGTGGGCAACCAGAATCTCGTCTGATAACAGGCAGAATGCAATACGATCAGATATCTGTCAAGACCCTAAAAGTTTTGCAATACTCTCCAAAGAAAATGTGAGTACAAACAGAGTCTAAAAATCTTTCGTGATTCCATGGCCAGTGGCGAGCACAGAGATTATGTGTAGAGTATGCAAAGTGAGAGATACTAATCGCAAAAATAATTAATAATTATCATTTTTGTCAAATTGAGTGCTGCTAATAAGCGCAGATCGCTATGGTTTTAAATCTGTAGAGGAAAATGGGCGAATAAGTGGCAATCATGTAATATGTAAGCGATTTTCCGGGTTGTCTGGACGCACAGGGTACGCACTGCTTATTTGCATATATGGAGTGCACGCCACTGTTCCATGCAATATAAATGGCCAAAAAATATACAAACACTCTGCAAGTCGTGTTTGTCGCCATAGATCAAAACCAGAGGTACAATTCCGTAGATGAAATCACTTTCCCGCTCGCCAAGGTTGCATTTATCTGCGCCAGCGCACGCAACATCGGCCTTGTACCAGATGTGGAATCTGCAGTTTGTATTCAGTTTAAAAATCATCATACAAGTGCATGGATTTTGTAGCATGAATATAAAAGTTGGACACTTATAGCGTTAATATTTTTTTTTGTCTCTTCAACAGTGCCGGATTAGTCATATAGCAAGAGAAGCTAAAGGTTCGTCTCGCGTATCAAGGGTATCCCCCGCTACAGCCACCTGTTTGACCGTAACAAAATTAGATCTTTTGGTAAAACTTTTTGAAAATATTGATTATAATCGCTATATTTGCGATTATAATCAAAATACTATATGCAACATTGCTATATCGCCTACCATGGACGTATGATCATAATACATCGTCGTAGGTGCCTACCCGTTCGATGACGTGTTATGGTCAAAGTTGTTAAAAATATAACAATAATTGCTATATCTATGTGTCGTGCGGCTTGGACATTTTTTTGTTGACGTTTTTTCGTGATTGTGAATCTAGTTATATAATTGCTTATCTCAGTTCAGACAAGAAAAAAGTAAATTGCTTGCTCTTAATTTTTTAGAGGAATTCTCAATCAACGGGGGTTAGTAATTAACTTGAGTTTAAATTATTGTATTTATTGCCAAGGTTACATACATATAATTTTGACGACTACACCCAAAATCTATATATTACGTAATAATGATTAAACAACTCGACCGTGTTTCAATAACTAATCTAAATCTACGTGATTTATATTTTGATAAATGTATTTTTGAATCTACATGATTCGGACTACGACACCAATTTGACATTTGTATTTGACAAATTTATTTTTGACATCTGAACTTCAGAAAGGAAAACAACGAAAATGGCGAACATACCTCTACTCGGAGTGAAAACTCACGTCCAGCAAATATGTAACGTTTACAAAGCGTACTCTACGCAATTTAGAGGCATTTTACGACAACCGGTGAGTGTATTGATTGTTTAGTTATAAATATTAAGCGGGATTTTAGAGGTTACGTAATTATTTTGTTCAACTTAACCTTTTTGGCTTACTCTTATTTCAGATGCCTAAATTACAAGATTTTTAATGAAAAATAATCTCGAATTTTGTGACTCTATTCCTTTCAAGGTTTTACAATGAAATTTATTTTAATTACTTTATTATTGTTGATGTTAAATATACGAATACAAATACGATTGTATACATTTTTTTTAGTTGTAAAGCTGGAATGTAAGTTGCAAGTAGTAGATTAGTCACAGAAAATCATTATAAAGATATGTTTTGGTATTTTATCTAGTTGTTATAAATAAACTTTAGAAATAAAATCCTTATATAATTTCAGCGTCGTTTACCGCTACCAAGCTGTGATGATGCGTGAACGCTTTGAGAAGATTATCAATGAGAAGGACCTACGTAAATCCAAGGATTTGCTAAAGCAAGCTGAAGAGGAGTTGTTCTTGACTCAGCATCCAATTCCTCGAAAATGTAAGTCCATTTTTAATTCTGTAGATTCTTGTTTGTAACCATAATTCATCATTTAAATAGAAAATAAACATTTCCACTGCCAGATTTTCCTGTCATATTGGAGTTTATGCACTTTGTTAAGGAAGGAGGGAATTCTAGCTTGAAAACAAAATCCAAGTATCCCTAGTAGGCATAGATGGAATAGGGGATAATAACAGAGTACAAGAGCCATTACCTTGGATGACAGGAGGAGGGGCAATGTTGAAGGAAAATAAATTACTATATAGTTTTTAGTTTCCATCACCACTGCACCACTGTGCCATGGGTATAGTCTAGCCATGATGGCTAGACTATACCATGCATAATTTAATAAATATCCACTGACATACACATTAGGTCCGCATGGTCCAGAAAGGCAAGAGGGCTTGCCGTATTGAAACAGTATAACTTTAATATTACTTCACATTTTCTGGCTCTGGGGGGGGTTACCGCCATCTCTTAAAACAGTGTTACAATAATATTACTTCATCTTTTCTGGTACTAAAATGCTGACGTATCATTATAACAATACTGTTTTAAGGGATTGTGGTTACGCCCCTGATCCCTGTAGTACAATGTAATAAGCTAATAATTAATATAGTGAAACATTTTTTTTCCAGTCCCGACCAGCCCTGGTGGAGTAGCTTATGAGCGTGTGGTGACACCCCCAGATTGGGTCCTGGATTACTGGCACCCACTTGAGAAAGCTCAGTACCCAGAGTACTTCAAGAAGCGCGAGCAAAGGAAAAAGGAATTTATTGCCATGTGGGAGAAAGAGTACGGGAAATACGACCCTAAAAGCGAACACCATTGAACTGTGAATATTCTATGAAATATTAGTAAATAATTGTTATTGTATATGTAGTATTATTTATTGAATGGAAATATTTTTATGAAATACATCTTAATATCAGTTCTTTGTATGAATACTTCATGAGTATTAAAAGCTTCCTTCTGTATTTAGGATCTTCTTTAAATAATTCTTATCGCCCAGTCATGGTGTGCTTCTAATGTGCATTTTAAAAAATGTGTATTTTATCAATATATTGATAGCTGCCAGTCAATTTGTGTGGGAGAACTGAAGTCCCGTTTACATACCCGGTCGCATATTATTATGATCGAAGTTAATAAATGTATGTATGTGACTTTTGTTCATGCTTTGTATTTTTGTGTCTAACTTAGCAGTGGAATTTTTAAGTGCTTTGTATTATGTCATGTACACTAAAGTATTAAGCTGTTAATTTCCTTAATAAAGATAAATAAATAAATAAACCCCCTAAGCTCAAGTTCGCGTCCCACTCTTGGACACCCTTAGGCTCGTTGCATATTTTTTGGGCTGAGTGCTATCTGCGCTCGCCTCTGTAAGCTGTGAAGGCCACCTGGAGCCAACAGCGTTAAGTCAATACCGAAAAACAGGGAAGCTAGTGTGGTCGTCCTTTGGTCCATCAGCAAAAGGTTGCCGGTGATTCTGGATGAAGAACGTTTCTTCGCTTTCTTAATCCATCATCTCCGACACAGGTACATAAGATACCTAAGTATCTGTGACATTGAGTAGCAATGCAAATTTTTTTTAAAGATTCTAGAGCACTCCAAGAATTTCGAAGTAACGGGCAAAATTACTTGCTGTGGGTGAAAATACTGTGCCATCTCACATCATTTACAACTATAACGATGCCATAACCATAAACCATCCATTATCATGGACTTTCCAACTGCAGACTAAGCATAAATAGTTGATAAACTACCCCACCCACCACAATCCAATCCGATACACAACAGAAATATTTTGGATGTTTAAATGACTTATTATCAATACAATCAATTTAAAGTTTTAACCTTTTGAACGCCACGCTATAAACGCATTGCCGTTACTGGACGCCACAGCACAATTATTAAAAAAACCTACGAAAAGTAACCACTAATCGTTATTGTCATGTATAGACGACTTGGTGGTCAAAAGGTAAAGAAGTAGTTTAAGTAAACAAAAACAAAATACTCATACCAGTTTTATTGATAAAACAGTTCATACAAATATACTTATTTCCCATTTTTATGTACACCACAGAGGACAGACTAGGAAAACCTCGGAAAAAAATATTTGAATTATGCTTTAATCTTTAATAACAAAATAGTTACAGTCATCCACAATCGGTAGATGTGTATTTGCTATGCAAAAATATCTAATAATAATAGTAGGCATGATATAAAATAA